>JZKD02S2146097.1:17430-27668 GCA_000966675.3 Picea glauca
GTGACTCCTGATCACAACCCTGTTGAGGTGCGACCTCATGCCTCTCACCGCTAGTGTCTATAATGGAATCCTCAACAACACACTCCTCAAAAGATAAGGTACTGAATTGCCCTCTATCCCCCGTGCTACTAAGTCCTCCTGTATGCCACTGCACGTCATCACCAACTATGACCCCCATCTGAGTCGCATTGTATCTTGTATGGGCAGTTGTATCCTTCTGTGCACTCACCCTTCTAATATCATCTGCGCTTGGATCCCATACAGATGTGTCCAGACACGTGTTGTGGTCATCCCTTGAAATAAGGAGTGCATCCTCATCACTGTAGATCGATCCTAGGAGTAAGTGTCCCAACAAGCTGTCGGTCTCCACAACCTCGTCCATCAATGGAATCTCCAAGAGTGGTGACTCACTCTCCTCATACTGATATGTATGTGTAAGGTCAACTATTTCCAAGCCATACCTCTCCTCCTGGGTCTGCAGATCCATATGTCCCTTCTGTACAATCCCCACACAAGGCTCCTCTACCATATCAGGAATGCCATTGATATCCTCATGTGTCGTGGCTAGCATAGGTGACTGAGAAGATGAAAAATGTGGCTTGCTCATCATAGGAAGTTTATCATCCTCCATACATGACTTCCTGGAGGCCATGTCTACACCCATAGGTAGGTCATCCAACCTCCTAATCTCATCATGTCTAAGTGCCAACACATATGAATCCTCACAAGTGTCACCACTATGTTGAAGTATTGAATCCTCAACATTGTCTGACGAAGAAGATGAAGGACATGCGCTATCATCCTGTCCATCCAATTGTCCCTCAAATGTGCAAGAGTCACTAGCCTCTGTCTCAGTCATCTGGTTGATCTTGTAGTACATCTCTAGCTTTTGTACCCCAGCTCTGGCAGTGCATTTGGACGATCTATCAAAAGAAGGTATGGTGAGTTTACCAACTTTCTGGATGAAATCTATCTTATGCCCCTGTTGTTGTTGTTGTCCTCCTCTCTGAGGTTCTCTGGAATGGTTCATGCCCCTAAGTCCATAGTACTCGACCAATGTCATGTCATGATGGAAATCATGGCCCAACGCTGCATACTCCCTCTTGTACTCTGCAATGTCTTTTGCCTGAGTGGGCAGCCTCTGTGCTAACGGTTGTTGTGTTGCTGCTGGTGGTGCCCTCTGAAAACTAGGGAACCATGGTGTGGGAATCCTACTCGAAGATGTGTATGTGCGAGTAGGTGTCTGGGGTCTACTACCTGCCCCCGAGTTCCCCTGTGCTGCATGTGGGGCTGGTGTGCCCAAGGTGTCCACTATAGCTAATCTATTAGCCAACTGCGCCAAAAACTGTGCCATGGTTTGCTTAATGACTACCAAATTGTTGAGTACCTGCATGAAGACTGCCTCTGGGTCCGCGGATGCCTTACCAATGCCCTCTAGCCTCTCATATATGTCTCCCCACATCCTCTTTGCCTTCTGGTTCACCCGCTGAACTCATCGATTTTAGTCACAGGATAGCAGGACTAAATCTCTGATACCACTGAAATATCCCCGATCCCGTTGATCAGGATATCTACTACGGATCTAGTATTATGTCTCACATATCTGATACACTGGGGGTTCTAGATGCGTTTTATTGTGTGCTTGAGATGTTATGGTTATTTCATGTGCATGTTGTATATTATGGTTTAAACAGTATATAGATGATGCATGCGGAAATAAGGAACATCAACCACTCAATAATTTGTATTATGAGGCTCAAGCATGGAAATACACTGACATACTGGAAATATAGAAAATAGCCATCAGTTAGATCTCAAGGATCGTCACTGGAATACAAGCAAATAACATAAAAATACCCGTGACTAGAAGATGAAGGCAGATCTGATGCATACACGAATAGATCGACAAAATAGGCGGTTCCGAAGGAGTACGGTAACCGCTACAAGCTGGAAAATGCGTTCGGAAGGTTCACCCGTCGGAATGAGCTCGAAATTGTCCCAGTAGAAACGTCTGGCCTCTAGAATGATATTGATGAATGTCGGATGACAGATCTGATCTCTGATACACAGGATCTCGACCCCTGGGGGTTTGGCGCACCTCCTGGGTCTCTGAATGCGCCCCAAATGATTCCACCAACGGAATCAGCTGCTATAGGACTCAAAACGATTGCCTCGCCAAATGCGGAACTGGGTCGAAAGGGTTTCCCCGGATCTGCTCTGATACTCCACATGCAACCCCAAATGTCCTTCCAAAAGAGTTGCGCCCTAAATGGTTGGATGATGCGCACTGAAGGATTCCACCATCAGAATCTGATGGAAAGTGGCTCAATCTAAGCGCCCTGGGTGGATCTCAACTAGGTTGGAAGGAAATTGCAATCTGAGCTCTGACCTTGTGCATCTCCACAAACCCTCTATCTGACTTGCACCCTCACTGGCTGAGTTGCGCAACCCTACAAACTGGATACTCCTGAATAGCACGGTGAAATACCTGGATGGTATCTCCGATGGGCTATGGTGTGTCTCTCAACACCGAAACCGATCAATCGTGGTGGTTTCCTCCAGAAATCCACAAAACAGTAAAGTCGAATCTCTTCCTCCTCTGGGAACTCTCAACATAAAATCATAACAATGCATAATGAATTAGGTTGCTTTACCCTTCCTTTATAGCTTCCTGAAATCCTAATTCGTTGTTGACCTTTTCCCTCCAAGTGACTTTTACTTTATTTTATTATTCCTTGATTAAATCACTTAATTAATTAATTAATTAACCATTTTACCTCTAAAAAGTGATTTATCCATCCTGATGGCTTCTTCGGCCATTGAAAGTCACTCCTCATCATCTTATCCTGTAATGCTCTTCCTCCCGATTCCGATGAGCTATTACACTAAGAGGTTTCTCCAAGTAATATGCCCATTATGACCTTCTTAGTGAATTTAATTAAGATATGACCCCTAATAACTTAAAATTACAAAAATCGTCGGAATGCAACAGAACCAAAGCCCAGTTGTGCGTAACGGATCCTGATGATGAACGATACAAGTCAGGCCCAAATAAACCCCTCAATATCTCCCGAACTCTCTGTCACCCCTATCTAGCTATTCGGGTAGGCATAACACTCTGAAATGTTGTAATGTTATAATGTCCCAAAATGAGGACATTACAGTAACCTTTGTGAAATGAAGGCTTTGGATAAAGGCTTACCGAAAAAGTGTTGTTCGAGGAAAATTGACTCAATGTTCCCCGGCAAAGGCGCCAAAAATGTTATCGCACAATCTGTACTTGCCCAAAGCCCAAGGCAAGTGAGGCAAGATTGGCATAACAAGGGGATGACCTATCACTGTCACCTTAATAAGAAACCCCTTTTTGTTTAGGAGCATATCAATTTTACCACAAGGGAGACATCCCTAGTGACCTAAAGGGCTGATAATACTAAGGCAAGGATGCAAGAATACACCCCTCTCACCGATCACTCAAGTCAAAAGGTTCTTTAGGTCTTTAAGGAATGAAGCAATCGTAAAGATGGAGTGTACCTGCCCAAAACAAGACAATAAAGAAAATATGGCAACTTTCGAGTACCAAAATTGATGTTGGTGCTTCATAAGACCATGAACCTTCGAAAAATAAGCTAGCTGATATAAAATTGCAGCAATATAATAGGTTACAACAGCAATAAGTATTTTGTAACAGCTGCAAAAAATATACCTTGGAATTGCTTGAAAAAGACAAGAAAATGTAGATCTAATTAGGCAGAATAATAATCAATTGTCACAAGCAATTTTGGCAATGTTTGGCTAGCCTTAAATGTCAATTTTGCAGAGAATTTGCTGCAGTTAGATGGCTGTAGCAATCTTTTGTAACAGCAACAAGTTCTAGTGCTTAGAATTGCAAGAAAACACCATGTAAACTTAGCATTTATCGAGTAGATTGTTTGGCAATTATCACAAGCAATTTTTGAATGAGTTAGATGCAAGTTATGTAGGTGTATGCAGCAAATTAATATAGATTAGTATGGCTGTAGCAGTGATTTGCAACAGAAGCAAGTTAGCTAGTGAATTAGTTTAGTTTAGGCTTAGTAGAAGTTAGCAAAAGCTTCAAGGAAGAGAGTTTGGGTGTTTAATCAATCCTTCAATAAGAGAGAGGCTAGAACTAGTGCCTTCTAGGGCTTATGGAGTCAAGTGGATGGCTTCTTCTAAGGCTGCAAATCAATTTTGATAGTGCACAAAAGTCCAAGAGGAATGCATAGGAGAAGTTGTAACTTAAGTCCTCCTATGCATTTTCCTCAAGAAGACAAGATACTAGGGTGTAGGCAATTCTAGGCCCTAGCACCTTGCTCTCCTTAGTCTTCTTATGGGATAAGAACTTAGGCAAAGATAACTAGTTCAAAACCTTAGAGTTCTAGGAAACTAGGGCTCTAGGGTTTCACTAGTTACTAGATCAATTCAATGAAAAGCTTGGGAAATAGAAAGTAAGAAAGTAGCAATTTAAGTTCCTTACTTCAAGCATTAAGCATATCATGCAATTTCATAATCTTGTATAAGCAAATAAAACCATACATAAACCATCAATAGATGACCAAAAATGTAGATTTTACCTACTTGCACCAAGAATAATCATGAAATACCATGCAAGATCACCATAGAAGCTTCCAAGATTGATTCAACTTACAAAAAATCTGCCTTATACAAGAGTGTGCCTCACAATTTCAGCCAATATCCCTTCTAGGGCGCAAATTTCAGACCTATCCTCTTGTGTGAGGAATTGTTATGAAAATGAGAATACTTTATCTCTATTTATACAAAATCAATGACCTTAAATTAATTTTAGGTCAAATAAAGGTCGACCTGGCCAATTTACATCAAAATCTAGTTTTTACATGTGTAGTTTCACCATGTTGAATTTTCATAAGAGATGATATTGTATATGAAATGTGTTGTTACAATGATGAGTGTTCTATATATATAGAACATATGGTGACCATCCATGAAATGATGCATCCCTTGGATAATAAATATATATATGGAACACTCATCATAAATAACTACTTATTTATGATATATATTTATACCTTATATAAATATATTATTATATTAATAATATTACATTAATAATATTGTTTAATAATTAATAATCATATTATTAATTATTAATCTAGTAAAATGTCTTTCTGATGCTGCCTATTATTCGCCCACTGGTGGATAACTATTTCAGAAAGAACATCTAGAGGCACCCAGGCTGAAGACATCGAAAGCCAGAAGATGGGCATGTACGTACAAATTTGAACTCATGATCCTCCTTCATAGTGTGAGCATCACTCAGCAGCATGAGCAGCATATGACACCCATGGCATTTGGTCGGGATTGTCATACATCCTTGAGAAGCATGCTGCAAGTTTGTAAGTCCGTCATCATGGTGAGTATCAATTTAATATCTAAGGCATTTGAGCTTGTCCCAGAGAGTCCCTTCTAACTACTAGTCATTAGCTCGTTGGTTATACTTCTTCCTCTGTCATAACTTGACTTGTTATCTTAGGTTCTTGGGGGATTAGGTTACTCTTGGGGAAAATGGAGCACTATTGGGGTTTGTTTTGAATCTATCATCGTACCATTCCCGATCATACTTACCACTTTCCATCTCATCAATCCCTGTCATGTCCATTTCTTTAGGTTATATAAACTGACCCAAGAAGAGATCGTTCTTCATTCTATGGGAAGAAGGAGTTTTTAGTCTCAGAGGGAGACTAGCGAAAGCCTGCCTTGGTTACCTACTCAGAGGCTCGCCTAGTCCCATAGCACTTGCGGATACATCGCTAGGGTGTTACATAGTCTCTGGGTGTTTGAAGCATTTAAGCATGTGTTTTTCAAGACAAAAGGACAAAAGAAAAATAAAATGAATTATCCAAAGAAAGAAAAGCAGAAATAAAAAATAAAAGGCCAACAATCATAGGAATATCGCCAGAGCGCTACATATTCTCTGGGTTATCTCCCATGACTAGACGTGGTAAAAGGCAAATAAAGGGCTTGGAAGGTATCACCTCGCAAATAATAGGAACCAACTGTGTAGTCTACCCTCATCAAAGGCACCCATGAATGAGATACTACGGTCCCTTGTATGTCAGTTGCCTAACCCTGAAGTCTAACCCCATGACCATCTCATAATCATTACATGACAGTGAAGAAACAATCTTTGGGAAATACTTTTAATACTTAGGTGTTAGTCTAGTCTCTTTGGGTCTCTGATAGCATTTTATACCTTGATTTAGTAAGTTTGTAATCTTCATGAGCTTGTGACGAAATATAAATATGGGGCTTAATGGTCTGGTTTAGATGACTTTTATATTACGTTGATTATCTTATCATGTTGACATGACTTGTTTCCTTGTAGACATACATGTTTTAATTTGTCTTGCAGTCTTCCTCCAAATGTCATGTCATTCAGATGATCCAGGAATTATTATTCTAGCTATTGTCGAGCATCACTAGGGTTAGCTAACCCTCAGTTGGTTGACACATGCATTTGACAGATGCCCAAGATATTTCACAAGCCACATCGTCGCCACTTTTGAATGACTTGACCTAGTTCCCAGTTCAGTCAAATGAATTTTAAGGCAAATCGTTGCATACCCTAGGGTGACGTCACCCCTGTTTGACCAATTCATGCAGATCGTTGGATGACTTTGGGCTTAAGAAGGTTGGGCGATGATTTGGTCCAGCATTTTTATGATGTATAAGCCACTTGGAAGCCTTCTACAAGGAATTTAATGTTATTCATCGTCTCTCGATAAATTATTGTGCACATCATCAAGGTTGATTTGACCTTGGGATTTATTTTTCCACTAGAAGGAGGATCGTTGAAATTAATTGAGGAAGAAAATTAAGTATTTGACTATTCAAATAGCCTTGGGAGGCTCACTACACATCACCAAATGAACATTTGCCTAGATCATGGGACTTAGGGAAGATAATCCCTTGCTTCATGGAGGAATTTAATGGATTGATAGACTCTTTCCTTGGTTAAAGGATGATGGCACACTTCAAGGAGAAATCGTTGGGCCCTCTTGCTTGGTCAAAGATGCATTATGGAAATTTATTTTCCTTATTTATTTTAAATTTATTATAAAAAATCCCCTTTTTACCAGATCACATGGTCAAAGAGGTCAAATCATTTTTGAAAGGGGGATAAATTGATAAATTATTCATTGTGGGATTTTATTTAAATTGGAATATTATTGTGGATAATCTCTAGGAGGATTAAATATTTTTAAAGGAATTTTATTTTTATTTTTTTAGGAAATCTCTAGAATAGATTAATAAGTGGACAAAACTTGAACATTCTTAGGGAAAACCCTAAAGTTCGTTGATTTGTGGACAAATCCAAGTGAGTGGAGAATTATAAATCCATCACTTGAGATTTGACGAAGGATTTTTGTTCGATACCTCTCAATACTATTATGCTCTTCTTCCAATGGTGTGCTATGGCTTTCCTCTTGGTATTTGGATGTGATGCGCCTTGGTTGGAGGATCTTATGGTTAATGCTTAGAAACATTCCTTGTGGTGGATCTCTCTTTGTGGACTTTTTTTATGCTCGTGCTATCTACTCAACAAAATCTTTGTGAGATTTATTTCATGTTCTAAGTTTCTTGGGTATTATTTTGTTTGGATCGAAGGAGATTTTTCTCAAGAGCTAGCTAATAAACTACACCTCTTGAAGCTTATCTCTTGGATATTTTTCTTGCATTAGGGACTAGGTAAAACTAACAACCCTCTTGCAGGTTATATCCATCTTTTGAAAGTTCTTTGTGGGCTAGGCGATTTGTTTCCAACCCTCTTGCAAGATAGTGACAAGCTACAACCTACAACCGAGATCAATTTCAACATTCTTCTAGCTCATCCTCAAGCTCTTTGACTCCATCACCCACTAGGACAAGGCACTAATCTACAGTGGAGAAGGGAAAGATTTGCATTGGGAAACGTGAAACAACAACCAATTGAGAATTTGACTTCACGGCTACATTCACACCCTTAGGGCAAGGCATCTTTCCCTTGGGGCGATTTTTGGGGGGCCTCTAGCCTCCCCATTTTCTAAACCCTTTCACATTTTTCTCCTCTCTTACTTTTGTAACCCTAGGTTACTAGATCTAGTCTTTTTTCTAACTAATTTTAGGAAATTAACACATGAGTTTTGTAGGCCATGCCTAGATCTACAATTCTAGATAGCTAGTTTGCATTTTGAGTGATCCAATTTCTGTAGGGACATGGTTAAAAGCTACAACCATTAGGGCTTTTTATGCAGAAAATTAACAGTTAGGACAGCTTGCATCTAAGTAAGTTTTAGAGCCTAGTTTTAGCTAGTCTTTGTTTCTAACACTTGGATAGTATTCTTAGGTGTTTTAGCTAGTTTCTAAAGTTGGTTTTAGCTGATATTAAAGTGGGTTTAATGCTTATTTCACTGCTGCAAATTCATATTTCAGATATGGTTGTACTTCTTAAAGTGTTCCAAAACCTTAAGAAACTGTTAATTATTTTGGGTGCTTTCCTCTTGAATGTTTTGGGTTCACTTTGAGGTGATTGACTTGACATTTCAGATCTGATATTTTGTTCAAACCACTGCTGCAAATCACGTTTTTTCAGATCTGTTCAAGTGGTACTAAGAGCTCTAGAAACTCCTTAAAATCATCTCTTAGACATTGGGTTTAAATTGCTCTTTTATCTATAGCTTGTGGGAAAGAAAAACTGAATTTGATTGGATTAATTTGAGAAGTTAGTAAGCTAATCTCTTGCCTTACATAACAGCTAATAAATCTGGTGCATCTTTCAAGCAAATCTATGGTCCATTGCTAAGTACTTTTGTGGAGAATTGCGAAATGAATATTTGCTTGTTAAGGAAATATTATGGTGCTTTGATTCAAAGTATATCTCATTGATCTGAATTTGTTTTATCTTCTTCAAGAGATCCTTGCTTGGTTGTCTCATTGCTTTAAGAAGAGTTAAATTTAGGCAAATTGCCATCAATATTTTAAGTGCTTAATCGAACAAATCATCTAAGTTGAACTTATTTTCTTGGGGGCCTTAGAAAAGACGTATTCGGGCGTCTATAAATGTAGGAGTTGTTGTTACTCTGCCAGCGCTGCATCCTGGGGGCTTGTAGTTCTCTCACGTACCTCGACGTATATTAGAAGACTACGGTCGCTTCGTCGTACTTAGAGGTATATAAAGGGGCTCTTGTCGAACGGTTGCACATTAGACAACACTACTACCGACTGTGCTCCTATCTTGGAGACCACCTAGAATCCTTGAAACAGCTGAGCAAACCTATTGGTCGTCTTGATTGTTGTAGTGCACCGAAAACAGCATTCCGGAAGATTTCCCTCTCGTACCAGGGTGGCTTGAGAACCCCGTAGGTATATTTGAGGGGTACAACAACTAGACAATCCTGTGAGGATCCTTCTGCCTAAGCCTGTCGGGTATACACATTCATTTGGCCAAATGTGACATTGCCTTAATATTAAAATTCTAATCACTTGGTATTTAAGACTACAACTTTCACATCAACAATCAGTGGCGGGGTTAACTTATTGGTCCAGGATTTTATTTATGCTTGGCATAATTGACATTTTGTTGTAGGTGACTTACTCTTCACCCTTACCTTACCCTTCCTCCATCCATTCATATCCTTTAGAACTTTCTTGACCTTGTATCGTGACCTCCTAGGGCCTTCTTAGACTTTTCCATTGTCTTTCCCCAGGGGTCACCCGAAACCTTTCCTAAGGTGACAGTGGGTTTCGTCCCGATGTGTTGTACATTGGTTAAAATTGCACAAGGCTCTAGTGCAACCCACAATCCATATGATAACATTGCCCAAACATCAACACTTTGTGCCTCCATTTCGGCATGGAGATGTGAGCCTATCAAAGGAGATTGGACATGAAAAGCCCTAGTTAGGAAGGAACCCAATCTCGAGTGTGGAAATTATCAGCATGCATAAGCACGTATATGTTGTACCTTCCATTTTTATAATTAATGCAGATCCTTCTTCCCTCCCTCCCCGCCACAACCCCTAAATTATTGTCTAATTTGTGGTATGAATTCTATGATGTTTTTATGCTTTGCTCATTATAATTGCATTTTTATTCATTACTAGTTCCCTACATCTCATAGATTCAAATATTCAAGTTATTAATGTTGATTTCTGGATTAGGGTTTACAAAGAAAGAGTAAAGGTATTTATTTGTTCAATATG
>JZKD02S2146108.1:17782-44389 GCA_000966675.3 Picea glauca
TCGATATTTGTCCCATAGTTGAGTGTATGTGCATGGTAGGTTTCTGCATTTCATGATTCACAGGTGTCCCAACAGGGTTCTATGAAATATGAGGAGTTGTGGTTTGAAGAGGCATAGAAGGAGTAAGTGTCAAGGTACTTTGCATATGACTAGGCAACATGGTTCTGGTGGTACTTTGAACCAATACTGATGTGGCAATAGGATTTACTACTTTTTCGATGAGACGGTCAATATTTTGACTTGACGGTCCTGCCTCAACACCAACATAGGTAAGAGGGTCAAAAGGGGGTCGAATAAAATTGAATTTTTTGTAAAGGTCGTGTCCTGATGGAGTTCTCCATATAGAATGAACATGATTCTGTTGTGGATTGACCATGTCATTGGAATGAGCATAATTCATGTACTCGTCATTAAAATTCAGTTGTGTGGATTCCATATTTGACTCAGTATATGGCCTTGACGACAAGCAAGGCTAATCTTCTTCAATAATGTTGCCAGAGAAGTCAAAACAAAGAAGGAGCAGCTCGAGAGGAGCTTTCAAAGCTAGGTTAATAGGAAGGGTACCTTCCTCACCCGTGACCAAAGCTCTTTCGGGATTTGTTAACAAAGGAGTAGAAACACTCCCAATGTCTGAATGGTTCTCAACCTCTTCATGATAAATGTCGTCAGGTGAGTTTGGAGGTAAGGGTTCGTAGACTTTGGAGGAAACCCTTGCATCCTATGTGATCTATAAATACCTTTATCATCTATAGTCTCAATTTTGAAATACAATCAAGTAAATAAACATCACTCGCTAAAACTCTAGAAAAACCAACAAGAAAACAATACCTTCTCTCAATGACCATACTAGTTGGTAATGAAATCCAACATCGCATGATCAAAGTGAGAAGGGGCTAGGACATGAGTAGGTGGATCAGTTACATTGGAGACTTTCTTAACGGACTTACACCTTGGTGCAAGCTTCCTCACAGTTTGACTCACAGGTTACCCTCCAAGGAGCCCGAGTGAGTTTGACCAATGTTTTTTCCAAGTACAGTGAAGACTTTCCTTCATCGTCACCTCATGCAAGGACCCTAAATATTATGGCTACTAAGGACACCAACTCATAGTAATCCTCTAGACCGGTACAGTCAATAATCAAGTCCAAACGTATGGGCAAGATATCAAGTCTAAAATCCTTCAAGAGAACGAAGGACAAGTGGACCGGTAAAACTCCAGAGGACCCCGAACATATTCATAATTCATGAATCTCTGAGACCAAATGAAGACAACTGAACCTCAAGAAGAACCCCCAATATATGATCTGACTACTACAAATGGTTAAGCCTTAGAGGGATAATATTTGTTTCTCTCCTGAACGCGACCTTGTGCGTAACCCCTGTGTGAGAGGGGGATCCCAGCTATGCTTATACGAAAATTGGATTTACTCTCCCTATCACAAGATTTTAAGGTTGTCTTGAATGCTTTGGAGAGTTATTCTCACATCCTATTCCAAAGTTCTAGTCCTATTCTATTGTTGGTGTAAAGATCTTAACATGAAAAAAGTTTCTAGATTGGTTCTAATTAGCGTTGATTTTAGTGGTTGTTCTTTACACAAACATGAATGCGAGGGAAACTAATGATGTTGCGACTTGAATCCCAAAGAAGTAAAACAATGATATGCAAAAAAAATAAAAAAATCTTTAGATGAACTTCTATTTATGGGAGGGAGAAGAGTTTCTTTCTTTCAATACCAAACACAAGAATGCAGAAATTTCACGTAATTTGTTTTCAACAAGAATTCAATTAAGTGCTAATTTGTAAAGAAATATTTTCCGATATTCAAAAACCAGTGCAAAAAGTATCCCTTCATTTGATTGTAAATGTGAATTGAATTATATGTCTAATGCTTCTTGTTTCAATAATAAAAAGAGACTTCACTATTGTGGCTTTGAAAAATGGGAAGCAAAATCAATCACATAAACAAAAGGCATTCTCAACAATCAATAAGAGACATAAAAACAAACTACTGATTTAAAGAAAAAAACCAAAAACACCAAACCACACTTAATAAATCTTTTGGAAATGGATAAAGGTCAGAGATCAATCAAATAGTAAAGAGATCACTAGGTTTCCTTATAACAATCTTTAATCGATTAGATGAATGAAAAAAACAGTAAAACGAACCCAAGATTGAAGACAAAAGGTTGATTTCATGACAAGGAAAGATAACACAAAATCCAATCAAAGATTTAAAAAAATGAAAAGAAGCAAGTTTTAAGCTAAACAAAGGACATAAACTGATAGAACATGATCCGAGTTAAAGAGGAAAACCAAAGCATAACACCTAGGAAACAGATAGTCAACAATTTTTCAAGGTAAGGAAAAATCCGCACTTTGGTAATAACAACACTAGAGTACTACAATGCTCCCTAACACACTATGGGAAAACATCGATAAGGAAATCAATGCTCTGATAGTAACTGGAGAGGGCACGATTTCTGAGAAAAACTTGGGAAAATACCAGAAAAAATAAAAAACTCAAGAAGTTCGATCAAAAACTTTGCAAGACAACTTTAGCAAAGACAACAGATGTATGGATAGATAAAATCAACAAATGGGATTTGAATATGGGAAAAATGCAAAGACAAACCAAGGAAAGAAACCAAAACTAAAAGCTTCGATCCCTAGTGGATTCACCAATTTCTGTTATAGGAAAATTCATCCTACGGATAGGTGGATCTTCCCTCAGATTCTAGACCCCTAATATCAAGACATAAAGATGCAAATGAACACTAACGTCCCTTTAAATCTAGATAATCTAATCAAAAAAAAGAGAAGGAGAAGATATGATGTACCTTGTTTTGAAGCTTGTCCTCGCTTAATCCAATATGAACTTGGTCTCCAAGATCTTTAGCACGACGTGATACCTGCAGTACAATGGATAGTGAATAAAAACAAAGACTTCCTACTCTACCAATATTAGTTTAAACCAAATTCATCCATAATTGACAAGTATATGAAATAATACACAAACTTGAAGGAAATAGGCCAAGAATATATTAATGAGAACATCAAAAAGACACTTACAATCTATAGAGGCAGTTGCAACAACCTCTCCAAGTCCTCATTTTCCAACCCCTTGCTCGAAATATCCACGATCAAAATGACAATACTTTTGGTGATTTTTTCCCCCCTTGTTCACCATGAAAATGCCTTCCTTTATAGGCTTTGAGAGGCTCAACCACCTTGGTTATATTTGGGATAAGTTGAGGATATGACTCCATCAATTGTTGTATCTCCCTTAGATGCATCCTAAAGCTTAAACTCGAGCCAAACCAACTCGAATCACCTCTAGTTGTCCTTAGATTAAAGGGGGATTTCTTCCCATGATTTTCTCAACCAATCGACACTCCTCCAAAACTGTCAACATAGTGCTACAACGCTCCCTTATAGATGGAAAGAGAGTGCTATCACTCCATGCATATGAACATGGGAGCATTGATATCCCAAATATTTTTCAAGATGACTAATTCCCATAGCAAAACACTATGTTTCATCTGTCAAATGATGTGGCTTCTCCTTCCAACATGTTCTAGAGGATGTATCAAGTGTTTCCATGGTGTCATTCGCAATAAGACATATGCATAACAAAAATGAGACATTTACGACACTTGTGACAAAAGTGAAACACTTGCGACACTTGCGACAATGAGAATGTGACATTATCGAAGTGATGAATTTTGATGTGTAACATAAGCTAGACAACTCATAATTACATTGANCGTAACCCCTGTGTGAGAGGGGGATCCCAGCTATGCTTATACGAAAATTGGATTTACTCTCCCTATCACAAGATTTTAAGGTTGTCTTGAATGCTTTGGAGAGTTATTCTCACATCCTATTCCAAAGTTCTAGTCCTATTCTATTGTTGGTGTAAAGATCTTAACATGAAAAAAGTTTCTAGATTGGTTCTAATTAGCGTTGATTTTAGTGGTTGTTCTTTACACAAACATGAATGCGAGGGAAACTAATGATGTTGCGACTTGAATCCCAAAGAAGTAAAACAATGATATGCAAAAAAAATAAAAAAATCTTTAGATGAACTTCTATTTATGGGAGGGAGAAGAGTTTCTTTCTTTCAATACCAAACACAAGAATGCAGAAATTTCACGTAATTTGTTTTCAACAAGAATTCAATTAAGTGCTAATTTGTAAAGAAATATTTTCCGATATTCAAAAACCAGTGCAAAAAGTATCCCTTCATTTGATTGTAAATGTGAATTGAATTATATGTCTAATGCTTCTTGTTTCAATAATAAAAAGAGACTTCACTATTGTGGCTTTGAAAAATGGGAAGCAAAATCAATCACATAAACAAAAGGCATTCTCAACAATCAATAAGAGACATAAAAACAAACTACTGATTTAAAGAAAAAAACCAAAAACACCAAACCACACTTAATAAATCTTTTGGAAATGGATAAAGGTCAGAGATCAATCAAATAGTAAAGAGATCACTAGGTTTCCTTATAACAATCTTTAATCGATTAGATGAATGAAAAAAACAGTAAAACGAACCCAAGATTGAAGACAAAAGGTTGATTTCATGACAAGGAAAGATAACACAAAATCCAATCAAAGATTTAAAAAAATGAAAAGAAGCAAGTTTTAAGCTAAACAAAGGACATAAACTGATAGAACATGATCCGAGTTAAAGAGGAAAACCAAAGCATAACACCTAGGAAACAGATAGTCAACAATTTTTCAAGGTAAGGAAAAATCCGCACTTTGGTAATAACAACACTAGAGTACTACAATGCTCCCTAACACACTATGGGAAAACATCGATAAGGAAATCAATGCTCTGATAGTAACTGGAGAGGGCACGATTTCTGAGAAAAACTTGGGAAAATACCAGAAAAAATAAAAAACTCAAGAAGTTCGATCAAAAACTTTGCAAGACAACTTTAGCAAAGACAACAGATGTATGGATAGATAAAATCAACAAATGGGATTTGAATATGGGAAAAATGCAAAGACAAACCAAGGAAAGAAACCAAAACTAAAAGCTTCGATCCCTAGTGGATTCGCCAATTTCTGTTATAGGAAAATTCATCCTACGGATAGGTGGATCTTCCCTTAGATTCTAGACCCCTAATATCAAGACATAAAGATGCAAATGAACACTAACGTCCCTTTAAATCTAGATAATCTAATAAAAAAAAAGAGAAGGAGAAGATATGATGTACCTTGTTTTGAAGCTTGTCCTCGCTTAATCCAATATGAACTTGGTCTCCAAGATCTTTAGCATGACGTGATACCTGCAGTACAATGGATAGTGAATAAAAACAAAGACTTCCTACTCTACCAAGATTAGTTTAAACTAAATTCATCCATAATTGACAAGTATATGAAATAATACACAAACTTGAAGGAAATAGGCCAAGAATATATTAATGAGAACATCAAAAAGACACTTACAATCTATAGAGGCAGTTGCAACAACCTCTCCAAGTCCTCATTTTCCAACCCCTTGCTCGAAATATCCACGATCAAAATGACAATACTTTTGGTGATTTTTTCCCCCCTTGTTCACCATGAAAATGCCTTCCTTTATAGGCTTTGAGAGGCTCAACCACCTTGGTTATATTTGGGATAAGTTGAGGATATGACTCCATCAATTGTTGTATCTCCCTTAGATGCATCCTAAAGCTTAAACTCGAGCCAAACCAACTCGAATCACCTCTAGTTGTCCTTAGATTAAAGGGGGATTTCTTCCCATGATTTTCTCAACCAATCGACACTCCTCCAAAACTGTCAACATAGTGCTACAACGCTCCCTTATAGATGGAAAGAGAGTGCTATCACTCCATGCATATGAACATGGGAGCATTGATATCCCAAATATTTTTCAAGATGACTAATTCCCATAGCAAAACACTATGTTTCATCTGTCAAATGATGTGGCTTCTCCTTCCAACATGTTCTAGAGGATGTATCAAGTGTTTCCATGGTGTCATTCGCAATAAGACATATGCATAACAAAAATGAGACATTTACGACACTTGTGACAAAAGTGAAACACTTGCGACACTTGCGACAATGAGAATGTGACATTATCGAAGTGATGAATTTTGATGTGTAACATAAGCTAGACAACTCATAATTACATTGAATATATCATAAAACTTGTGTTGGATTACCGAGAGGGGGGCTGAATCAATAATAAGCAATTTATACCAAGTCATATATGCCACATCATTCATAAACTATTTACCAACAATACTTCTAGCAAGTGCCTCTAGAAATGTACCAAATATGTACCAATCATATGTCACCACCATTTCTAACAAGTTCCTCTTACAATGCACTAATCATGTACCAATCATGTGTCAACAAAAAAGCCAAACTATGACTCATCAAGACATATCAACATCACCATACCATATATCAACTATATGTCTCAACATGTACCCAACATGTACATCAACCAAATATTAAAGACATACACCAATACATCCAACAAATAGTCCTCTAACAATACATCACACTACCATAAGCCAAATACCATAAATCCTTACACAAGACCATGTGCCAATAATATGTAGTCAACATGTACCAATAATATCCTCAATACTTCAGATCTAATAACATAGATCTCATACTCAATATCACAAGAATATCACTCAAACCATGTGCATCTATAACTTTCTAGTCATGGGCCATACATGTGCATACAATCATAATTATGTGTAACAACCCTCACATGGACTAGACATCAAACCCTCACTGATATGCAACCTCAAACTACACCAACACATCACAACCAAATACCCTCAACCATGTACCAATAAATATAAGATATACCTCAACAATCAAGCTAACAAGATGTACCAATGATAAATACCAGACATACCAACACTGTAATTCTGTAGATCTAACTCATACAAAAATTGCCATACAAGCATTAACCTCTCTACAGAAAATACTCAATCTCCCATAACCATATCTCATGTAGACAACAATATCTAACTACACATAAGAATGGGACATACCTTTTGAACCTTTAGATAGATCTATTGTACTTGATCATTGTAGGGATTCCTAGGAACTTGCTTTTAGAATCTAGAGACCTGACATCTTCATCTACTAACGCTTTCATGGATTTTCCCAATTGTACGTGACCTCTTCTTATTCATCCTACATATGTACACATCCTAATCCACTTCATCTTATGTATGTACATGACTTCCTCAACTATAGCACGCATACAACTCAAAAGCTAGGTTTTTTTTAGTAATTTTGCAACTCTGAAACTTTTGTCGTCCACCCAACCTTGCTACTTCAAACTTGCATAGCTTTATATGTATCAATGAGTACTTGCAATAAAATTTTGACAAATAATAGATATTCAATGTGCTCATTAGGTGCAAATAGGACACCCTTTCTCTCTTATTTATACTCTCCAAGTGGCTTCCTCAAGGGGTTATCTTCTAACTATCTTTACCCAACTTCCTTATTTTAGGGCTAACCCACTTCTAACTACTTTGTCCACTTACAACCAATTTATCCACAAATAGTAAACTCACCACTTCTAGTTGCAACTAAATTTATTATTTAATTAATTTCTTTTGCAACCACTTTGACTTATCCATAAATAGTAAACTCGCCACTTCTTGTTGCAACCACTTTATTATTTAAATAATTTCTCTTTGCAACCACTTTGACTACTTTATTACTTAAATAATTTATCTTTACAACCACTTTACCATAATTAAAAAACTCACAACTTCTTGTTACAATTTTTTTTTTTTAATTATTTTCTTAATGCAACAACTTTACCCATGATTAACTCCTAGTTACCATCAATTTGAGTAGTACACTTCTTATAGGAGCTTCTAGAATAATTGACTTCTTTGACCTTATAGGGGCTTCTATATAACTCATGAGGGTTCTCCAAGTTCACTAATACATATCTCCTTAACTGTGAGGAACTACATGATGTACCACATATCACCTGAAATGACATGACATGTACTATCCATCTAGAATAGTCTTACCTATATATTCACTGATATTCATGAATTTATACCTCAAACAAACTTGGGTCCCTTACCCATACCTTTGTGATATCATAATTCACTACCGGACTTCTCCAAGGGTTGACATCAATCTAGAATATCACTCTCCAAGGGTTAACATAAATGACAATCAAAAATACAAACCAACTGTCCATCAATCTAAACCAATTTTCGAACAATCTTCCCCTTTTGGATTTATGGCAACACCAACATTTATGGAAACACTTAGTCATGACAACACTCATGTTCATACTCCTCATCAATGTTTCTATCTCTCCCCCTTTGACATCAATGACAAAGGGTATCTCTCTTTGGGTCCTCTCCCCCTTACTGATCTCTCCTTGGGGTTTCTCCCCCTATATGCACTATCCTTTGGGTTGTTCCCCCTATCTAAATAACTTTGACCTTTCTCAGTGTTTCTATGCCTCCGATTACTCTCTCTCCCTTCATCTGAATAATCTCTCCCCATTTAACAAATAGTATCACTCTAATGCAATGTTGATGGAATGGATGCCAATGCTCCCTCTATGATTATCTCTATCATCTCTCCTACTAGAATCATATCTCTATCTTTACTTCTCTGTATGAAAACTTTTCTGAATGATCTTTCTACCTGTCTTCTTTATTTTGTTTCTCTTCCTTTGACTTCTTTCTAAGATTCCATGTAGAACAATTGTAGGGCTTCATGTACCTACTTCCTTTTGGAGTTTTTGTCCATTTGTGATTCCTTGTGTAATCAATTGATATATATGAAAAGCATTCAAGAATAAGCATTCAAATATTCCTATATCATTATCATCCATTATGATAATGTTCATTTATCTCTGAACCACTTTCTGAACCACTCTCTAAAAAAATATGTGAACCCAATCATTAAATCCATGCTCTCATCCAGTGTCATATATTTGTCCAAAGATTCTAATCCATCTCTGTCCATATTTTCCACGACTCTTCTACTCAATTGTCCATAATGATGATCCATCTATCACTGTACTATTCTGAATTATTCTCAGTTACAATTGATCATCAAACGTGTTCACTAATCTTCTCTATCTGCATGCCAAAATATTCTTGTCTGAAACAACCTTTAATGATGATACCATTTCTTGAATACAATCATCGACTCATGTTATTTGAATTCTCTTAATATATCTCTGCAAGCACTTCAAATTGCTCGAAATATAAAGCGTTGATCTATAGAGCTACTATCTAGACCCCCCTTTTTCAATATTCATAATGTTGGGAGTCTCCAAGCCATATGGCTCAAAACAATACCTTCCTGAAGTAGTCATCATATTCCTCTGTAGATTCATCATCTCTCTAAACTTTGACTTATTTCTTCTTGTTCTCTTCCTATATTCTGACATCTTCCTTTCTTCCTATAGATTCATCATGATCCTGTACTACTATATGTCCCTAGAGTGTGATTTCTGGGACCTGTTCCTTCATTTCCTAATCTTTATTATGATATTTCTCTGTTGCGGATTTTGAAAATATAATTCTTGAGACTTGTTCTTCTTTTGTTTTCTTTCTTTGTCTTTCTCATACTATGACAAGTGTTTTGATTTACAAGAATTGTTATTTATTCACGTGCTCTTCTTATTGTTCTTTTCTTTTCCAAATCTTAGTGTATCTGATATATGTTTCTTTCTTCATGGATGGAACTATCACGCTTCGTCAATTTAGAGCTATATTACCATAGTTGTGGAATTTTAAACATTCAATGCTACATGTGGCCACATAAACATTTATTCTTCGAACATTTCTTCCATAATCCCTGCAATATGCAACCTTGTGTCCAAAATCAATACAATAAAAAAATGACCATACTTGGGAGTGAATGGTGTAATCATGTTGAATTCCTTCCTTGGATGATCATGACTGAATCTTCTTTGTGTCTTGAATGTGGAAGGTCTTCTTGAAGATGTATATTTATCATTTTTCTTTGATTCTGGTTGACCATGACTCCTTCCTTTTGAGTACTTCTGTATAACTCTTGATCTTTTCTTCATTCTTCCTTTCTGGGAACCTAGAATGATTCTCTTCATTATCTACTGTTGATGTGGATGTTTATGTCTCTTAAACATTCTTATTGATCTTGATGACTTTAAATCTTAGTGTGACAACTTCTTCTTCAAGATTCTCAACCACTTCTTCTTTCTTAATTATCTAAGACTTCATGACTTCTTTTGTTCTCTTTTCTTCTTCAAGTTGAATTTTCCATGTAATTATTTCTTCTTCAAGTCTTCTCTCTTCTTGACCAAACTCTTCATCAAGCTAGTTTTAATCATCGGTTCTTTCCTTGAAATGATTTGTTAGTATCTTTTCTCTCTTTTTTGCTTCTTCCTTTTTTGTTGCTATGTTGGCCTCTAAACACTGCTTTCGATATTCTAGAGCTTCTTCAATCCTTCTGGCCTCTTCTAGTTGAGCTCTTAAATTCTTGATGGCTTGATGATCTTCTTCAGAACCTTGAACACTTTCCTTTTGCTTCATCAATTCTTTTTGGAGTGACTTGTTTTCTTCTCTTTATTTCTTTAATTCATCTAAAGCACTGATCACTTCTGCTTCATAATTGTCTTCTATTTCAGTTGGATTTTCTGTCTCATTACTTTCATGGCATTCAATTTCAAGATGTCTGCATTTTTCACAATTAAAGAAAAAAAACATACTTTTGTTGATTACATACTCTTCTTCTTCTAAATTTGTATGACATGATGAACATATTTCTTCATGTTTTGTACCTTCATCTTCTTTGTTTTTCTCTGAATATATGACATGTGAAGAATATATAGAATGTAACTTATCCCAAAGTTCTTTAGTTGATGAAGATTTACCCACTTTGTCCTTAACTGAATCATATAGTCTTTCCAAAATGAAATCCATTTCAATTTTGTTATTCTTCTTCAATTCCTTAATGGTTGTAGTCTTTTCTTTCTTTGTAACATTGTATCTTGTCCCAACTGATTTCCAAATATCATATCCTTGTGCTTTTAAAAATAATTCCATCCTTGAGCTCCATATCTCATACTCTAGACCACTCTGGCCATCAAATGTTGGTACTCTAATCTCAGAATATTCCATGATCTCCTTCCAGTGGTTAATTTTGTTTCCTGAAGGAACTGGATCTGATACCAATTGTAGGATTACTAATAGGGGGGATGAATCAATAATGAGAAATTTATAACAAGTCATATATGCCACATCATCCATAAACTATGTACCAACAATACTTCTAGCAAGTGCCTCTAGCAATGTACCAAATATGTACCAATCATGTGTCACCACCATTTCTAACAAGTGCCTCTAACAATGCACCAACAATGTACCAATCATGTGTCAATCAACAAGACAAACTATGAATCATAAAGACATATCAACATCACCATACCATAAATCAACTATATGTCTCAACATGTACCCAACATGTACATCAACCAAATATCAAAGACATACACCAAGATATCCAACAATTAGTCCTCTAATAATACATCATGCTACCATAAGACAAATACTATAAATCCTTACACAAGACCATGTGCCAATAATCTGTAGTCAACATGTACCAATAATATCCTCAATATATAAGATATAATAACATAGATCTCATACTCAATATCACAAAAATATCACTCAAAACATGTGCATCTATATCTCTCTAGTCATCTGCCATACATGTGCTTACAATCATAATTATGTGTAACAACCCTCACATAGAATAGACATCAAACCCTCACTGATATGCAGCCTCAAACTACACCAACACATCACAACCAAAAACCCTCAACCATGTACCAATAAATACAAGATATACCTCAACACTCAAGCTAACAATATGTACCAATGATAAATACCAGACATACCAGTACTATAATTCTATGGATCTGACACATACAACAATTTCCATACAACCATCAACCTCTCTAGGGTAAATCCACAATCTCCCATAACCATATATCATGTATACAACAATATCCAACNTCATGGCCATGAATAGGTAATACAAGAGTAGATACATTCCATAGATTGTTATAGTCACGAACAAGGCCCAGTGAAAACCAGTCTCAAAATCAATCTGAATATATATGTATACAATGGAGTACAATTTGATCTCCCATGGTCACTGAAGTCATATAGGTACTGGTCCAATGAATGATAGAAATAGCTCAGGAAAGATGCAACTATGAATTGATGTATCCAAGTCTTCTACATGACCCACCAAAGGTTCAAGTATACATTATGTGAATAAAGGAGTTGAGGTCAAACATAATGAGAGTTTGTTTGATTATCAGTTGCTAGCCCTTGACCAAGTTTTGAAGAACACTTGGTCATACTTGACCATTTTTGGGACTTCGACAGCTTGTTAAAGATGGAGTGCAACGAGAATATGAAATTGAGGGAGCTAGACCTATTTTTGGGTCCCTTTAGGGTTTTGGGTTAATGTAACGAGAAAGGGATGTCAGCCCATGGGTTTACCCATGCTTAGGCCCATTTTTGTAATCTATAAATAGATACTTAGGCAATGTAAGAGGAGGAAGGTAGTACATCTATGTGATGTATAGTTGATGTATAGTTGATGGATTAGTGCTAGTAACTGGATCTATGTGATCTGATGCATATTATAAGTGCTATGTACATGATTGTAAGAATCTTGCAAAGCTCAATGCAAGTTGTTCTAGTTTTGTGCTGCAGAAGGATCTAGTGAGCTGTGCAGATCTTCTGTCCTATGCGAAGTAAGGATTAGTGGAGCTCTATGTTGTAACCGCTTGACCAAGATAATAAAGAAGAGGATTTTTTGGATGTATCCCTAGGGTGGGGATTAACCACGGTAACTTTGTGTGTTGTGCTATGTGCTTTGATCTGATGCTAAATGACTTGATGTGTTTAGATAGATCTAGTTATTCTTTGTTCTTATGAGATATGAATGAATGTTAGATCTGATATATAAAATGATTAGTGCTTGATCTGTCGAATCTAATCTATATTTTTGTGGCTAAGTGTTGAAACATCTTAGATCTAAGTACATACTGTGATGCTCTGTGCTATCTGCGAAGTATCAGAAGGGTTGAATATTGATGGATAATCTATATTAGGTAATTGCTAAGTGATATAATCATAGATCTATGTCCTAGCTAAGGTTGCAGACATCTGAGTCCTGTAACCACTCCTACCTCTACCTCGGGTGAGACTTCATCTTCTTCGCAGGTGTTTCCGAAAGGGCTGGTAGTTAGGGTTTTGTTGGTGCGCTCTTAAGCGTTGAACCCTGGGTCTGCCCCTATACCAGCATCGGTCATTAAGGTATATCGTTAACAAACATGAGACAACCTACCGATAATGAAAGTAGGTATCAAGGCACCGAGTAAATTCTTACAAGTGTAAATAAAGGAGTTGAGGTCGAACACTTGAAGAATCCATCGATATTAAGACATTGGTGTATTCCCAACGATCTACGGTGAGGGAATGTGCCACTAATGACTGCAAGCCTCTAGGTACTCATAGGACTCTAGGACTCATTTCCAAAATAGATGGGTTGTAGTCGATGGAAGGAGACTCACTGAAAGGAGAGTAGTAAGAAATATCTCATCATTCAACATGAGGTACAAAGCATGAGCTTGATGATTTGGAGGAACTCGGATGAATAACATGTTCATGAACCAATGACCTTGTGCATCTTTTGCATGCACTAGATGCAATCAGTGCAAGAAAAATACCCTCAGAATATCATCCAATAAGAAAAAATATCGACAAAGGCGAGGAAACCACCAATAAGGATAATGGCATCCAAGAAACTACACAAATCCCAATGTGTGAATAGATTTATTTCCATCGAACACAAGGGAAACCCCCCAGTCAATGACCAATGAGGGGATATCAACTGTTAGGTTCAAGGTTACCTACCCATAAGGAAAGTAGAACTAGGGTGCATGGTAGGACTACAACTTCATGTAACTCTGAGACACATTGAGGGTATGGCCAACATGCAAAGTCAAGAGTTCTAAGAAATGGCTCACACAGGTTGATAGACATCCTTTGAACAAGTGCATGAGACATATGGATGACTCTGGCAGCATAGACTCACTAATTAAAATTTTTTATGTAGGAGACACCAATCAAACTCTCCATAGGGACTGGATGAGTAACCAGTCAGGGAAGTAAACTCTAAGTAATGAGCTCAGATTCCTAAGGTCATTCTAAAACAAAAATTTTGATGACAATTGGACTGAAAAGTTTATGCTTTGTTCAAAGGCAAAATGACTGCTTCCAACATAAGATAATACACTTTTCCCACCCGTCTTTTTTTGTTTTTTTGTAGTCAAATGAATGCTATGATACAGAGGAGGAAATGAGTGCCACTAGTAAGAAACTAGTTCCAACAGTGAAACATACCTATGCTCAATCCAAGGAAGTGCATGTAGGATATGGACACTCGGGGGAATTTTTCCTCTTGGGGTATCGGGTGTCAAGCTGCAAAGGATATAAACAAGGCTCTTCTTGGCTAATGATGTGAACTGTTGAGTTGATAGGCTTATAATTTGAAATCGATAACCGAGAATAGGCTCAAAATAAAGAGAATGATATGCAAATACAACTTAACACCAAAGAATGTCCTTTTTTGTAAATTTAGTCTACTTGGTTTGAAAAAGGGTTAAACTTACACGAAGTAGACATCCTTTCAAATCCAATTTACGAGTGTGAAAGAGACAAGTTCACTCCGAAATCTTTTCACTTTTTGAGATATTCAAAAAAGAGCTTAAACCAGACTCATGATGTTGTTCTAGGAAGCATAGCATGGGGGAGGCCAGGAATCCTGTGAAGGACTTCTTTGGAAAGTCAACAACTCACAAATAGTTGACACAAGATTGGGAAAACCCAAATATTTCCAAGTCGAGGAGGATAAAATACTTGCAGATGCTACCTTATCTACAATATATCGAAGAATTCCCCTTATCTGGAAGGCTATAGAAAAAGGAAGTTGAGGATCTACAAGATCATTCCAATCAAAGGAAACCACCCTAGGACTTGGAGGGAGCATACTCGAAGAGAGTGGAATTATCCCTTGTGAAAAAGGTACATAACTAGAAATGCTAAGGACATGGTCAAAAGACTCATCACCCCCCAAAATAAGAGTGGGATTGACCGAAGATTGCATCGACAGTGTCACTTCTTTATACTTGTCACTCTCCAAGAGAAGAGCGATATCGACCAAAGATTGCATCGACATGACCATTTCTTCAACCATTGGTTCAATAGGATGCAAGAAAACAAGTTCAATAGATGCATCACCCCAAAAAACAAGAGTGGTGTCGATTGAAGATTGCATCAACACGACCGCTAGTTGAATAAGATGCAAGACAACATGGTCAAGAAATGCATCACCCCCAAAAAGAAGAGTGATGTCATCCGAAGATTGCATTGGAATGATCATTGTATCAACCAAAGAAGGATTAGACTTTTGGGAAACCAAAGATGACTCAGAACCTGAAGGTCCCACAGGCAAGGACCACACTTCTTGTACCACAGCAGTAGCAGGGCAAAAATGAGTAAGGTGATCTCCTTTGCAAATCCTACAAAGGAACTTGGGATTATGTATTATATGTCTAGGCTTCTCAATCACATGAATTATCCCATCATGACTTGCAGTGGCTGGTGACATGCTCCCAGCATGACTTGCAGAGGCTAGTAGAAAATATCCAACATGACTTGCAGAGGTTGTTGACCTATCTCGAACATGACTAGCAGAGGTTGGTGATATAATGCCAGTATGACTTGTAGTGATTGGATTGGTGGCGGTGGTTGATTTCAGTGTTTGAGACCAAGGTTCCAGGAAATAATGGTTTTGAGAAATCGAAGGCCAGGAAGGGTTTTGGTATACACCATGGACTTTTCTAGTAGAATAATATCCTCCTTAAAATTGATTCATAAAGGGGTGTAAGGGAATTGACACTGAGGAAGCCGCTTATGAAGAGAAAGTGACATGACAAGGGTTACTCATGTGAGGATATATGTTTCCCCCATAACTCTGTGAAGGGGGTTTCCCATACTATAAAACTGACTCCCCCCGAATGAAATACCATAGGACAGATAGAGGTCCTCCATGGGAAAATCATTTGTAGGAACCATCATAGCAGAAGAAGGATAGATGGGTAGGATGTAATAGGTAGAATGACCTCCCATTTGAGCACTTGTTCCTTGAAAAGTGAATCTAGGATTGGATCCATAGGAAGGAGGATTCCAACCTCCTACCATAATAGTTGGTTGAGGGATATGACTCTCACCAAATGAAAAGGGAGAATAAGGAGGCATCATGCCCCCAGACCCAAAACTAGGATTCACATAAGGAGACAAGAAAGAGGATGGAAAGTGTTAANTCATGGCCATGAATAGGTAATACAAGAGTAGATACATTCCATAGATTGTTATAGTCACGAACAAGGCCCAGTGAAAACCAGTCTCAAAATCAATCTGAATATATATGTATACAATGGAGTACAATTTGATCTCCCATGGTCACTGAAGTCATATAGGTACTGGTCCAATGAATGATAGAAATAGCTCAGGAAAGATGCAACTATGAATTGATGTATCCAAGTCTTCTACATGACCCACCAAAGGTTCAAGTATACATTATGTGAATAAAGGAGTTGAGGTCAAACATAATGAGAGTTTGTTTGATTATCAGTTGCTAGCCCTTGACCAAGTTTTGAAGAACACTTGGTCATACTTGACCATTTTTGGGACTTCGACAGCTTGTTAAAGATGGAGTGCAACGAGAATATGAAATTGAGGGAGCTAGACCTATTTTTGGGTCCCTTTAGGGTTTTGGGTTAATGTAACGAGAAAGGGATGTCAGCCCATGGGTTTACCCATGCTTAGGCCCATTTTTGTAATCTATAAATAGATACTTAGGCAATGTAAGAGGAGGAAGGTAGTACATCTATGTGATGTATAGTTGATGTATAGTTGATGGATTAGTGCTAGTAACTGGATCTATGTGATCTGATGCATATTATAAGTGCTATGTACATGATTGTAAGAATCTTGCAAAGCTCAATGCAAGTTGTTCTAGTTTTGTGCTGCAGAAGGATCTAGTGAGCTGTGCAGATCTTCTGTCCTATGCGAAGTAAGGATTAGTGGAGCTCTATGTTGTAACCGCTTGACCAAGATAATAAAGAAGAGGATTTTTTGGATGTATCCCTAGGGTGGGGATTAACCACGGTAACTTTGTGTGTTGTGCTATGTGCTTTGATCTGATGCTAAATGACTTGATGTGTTTAGATAGATCTAGTTATTCTTTGTTCTTATGAGATATGAATGAATGTTAGATCTGATATATAAAATGATTAGTGCTTGATCTGTCGAATCTAATCTATATTTTTGTGGCTAAGTGTTGAAACATCTTAGATCTAAGTACATACTGTGATGCTCTGTGCTATCTGCGAAGTATCAGAAGGGTTGAATATTGATGGATAATCTATATTAGGTAATTGCTAAGTGATATAATCATAGATCTATGTCCTAGCTAAGGTTGCAGACATCTGAGTCCTGTAACCACTCCTACCTCTACCTCGGGTGAGACTTCATCTTCTTCGCAGGTGTTTCCGAAAGGGCTGGTAGTTAGGGTTTTGTTGGTGCGCTCTTAAGCGTTGAACCCTGGGTCTGCCCCTATACCAGCATCGGTCATTAAGGTATATCGTTAACAAACATGAGACAACCTACCGATAATGAAAGTAGGTATCAAGGCACCGAGTAAATTCTTACAAGTGTAAATAAAGGAGTTGAGGTCGAACACTTGAAGAATCCATCGATATTAAGACATTGGTGTATTCCCAACGATCTACGGTGAGGGAATGTGCCACTAATGACTGCAAGCCTCTAGGTACTCATAGGACTCTAGGACTCATTTCCAAAATAGATGGGTTGTAGTCGATGGAAGGAGACTCACTGAAAGGAGAGTAGTAAGAAATATCTCATCATTCAACATGAGGTACAAAGCATGAGCTTGATGATTTGGAGGAACTCGGATGAATAACATGTTCATGAACCAATGACCTTGTGCATCTTTTGCATGCACTAGATGCAATCAGTGCAAGAAAAATACCCTCAGAATATCATCCAATAAGAAAAAATATCGACAAAGGCGAGGAAACCACCAATAAGGATAATGGCATCCAAGAAACTACACAAATCCCAATGTGTGAATAGATTTATTTCCATCGAACACAAGGGAAACCCCCCAGTCAATGACCAATGAGGGGATATCAACTGTTAGGTTCAAGGTTACCTACCCATAAGGAAAGTAGAACTAGGGTGCATGGTAGGACTACAACTTCATGTAACTCTGAGACACATTGAGGGTATGGCCAACATGCAAAGTCAAGAGTTCTAAGAAATGGCTCACACAGGTTGATAGACATCCTTTGAACAAGTGCATGAGACATATGGATGACTCTGGCAGCATAGACTCACTAATTAAACTTTTTTATGTAGGAGACACCGATCAAACTCTCCATAGGGACTAGATGAGTAACCAGTCAGGGGAGTAAACTCTAAGTAATGAGCTCAGATTCCTAAGGTCATTCTAAAACAAAAATTTTGATGACAATTGGACTCAAAAGTTTATGCTTTGTTCAAAGGCAAAATGACTGCTTCCAACATAAGATAATACACTTTTCCCNNNNTTTTTTTTTTGTAGTCAAATGAATGCTATGATACAGAGGAGGAAACGAGTGCCACTAGTAAGAAACTAGTTCCAACAGTGAAACATACCTATGCTCAATCCAAGGAAGTGCATGTAGGATATGGACACTCGGGGGAATTTTTCCTCTTGGGGTGTCGGGTGTCAAGCTGCAAAGGATATAAACAAGGCTCTTCTTGGCTAATTATGTGAACTGTTGAGTTGATAGGCTTATAATTTGAAATCGATAACCGAGAATAGGCTCAAAAGAAAGAGAATGATATGCAAATACAACTTAACACCAAAGAATGTCCTTTTTTGTAAATTTAGTCTACTTGGTTTGAAAAACGGTTAAACTTACACGAAGTAGACATCCTTTCAAATCCAATTTACGAGTTTGAAAGAGACAAGTTCACTCCGAAATCTTTTCACTTTTTGAGATATTCAAAAAAGAGCTTAAACCAGACTCATGATGTTGTTCTAGGAAGCATAGCATGGGGGAGGCCAGGAATCCTGTGAAGGACTTCTTTGGAAAGTCAACAACTCACAAATAGTTGACACAAGATTGGGAAAACCCAAATATTTCCAAGTCGAGGAGGATAAAATACTTGCAGATGCTACCTTATCTACAATATATCGAAGAATTCCCCTTATCTGGAAGGCTATAGAAAAAGGAAGTTGAGGATCTACAAGATCATTCCAATCAAAGGAAACCACCCTAGGACTTGGAGGGAGCATACTCGAAGAGAGTGGAATTATCCCTTGTGAAAAAGGTACATAACTAGAAATGCTAAGGACATGGTCA
Source organism: Picea glauca (assembly GCA_000966675.3). Taxonomy (NCBI): domain Eukaryota; kingdom Viridiplantae; phylum Streptophyta; class Pinopsida; order Pinales; family Pinaceae; genus Picea; species Picea glauca. Next base: position 37,323 of record JZKD02S2146108.1, read on the forward strand.
AAAGACTCATCACCCCCCAAAATAAGAGTGGGATTGACCGAAGATTGCATCGACAGTGTCACTTCTTTATACTTGTCACTCTCCAAGAGAAGAGCGATATCGACCAAAGATTGCATCGACATGACCATTTCTTCAACCATTGGTTCAATAGGATGCAAGAAAACAAGTTCAATAGATGCATCACCCCAAAAAACAAGAGTGGTGTCGATTGAAGATTGCATCAACACGACCGCTAGTTGAATAAGATGCAAGACAACATGGTCAAGAAATGCATCACCCCCAAAAAGAAGAGTGATGTCATCCGAAGATTGCATTGGAATGATCATTGTATCAACCAAAGAAGGATTAGACTTTTGGGAAACCAAAGATGACTCAGAACCTGAAGGTCCCACAGGCAAGGACCACACTTCTTGTACCACAGCAGTAGCAGGGCAAAAATGAGTAAGGTGATCTCCTTTGCAAATCCTACAAAGGAACTTGGGATTATGTATTATATGTCTAGGCTTCTCAATCACATGAATTATCCCATCATGACTTGCAGTGGCTGGTGACATGCTCCCAGCATGACTTGCAGAGGCTAGTAGAAAATATCCAACATGACTTGCAGAGGTTGTTGACCTATCTCGAACATGACTAGCAGAGGTTGGTGATATAATGCCAGTATGACTTGTAGTGATTGGATTGGTGGCGGTGGTTGATTTCAGTGTTTGAGACCAAGGTTCCAGGAAATAATGGTTTTGAGAAATCGAAGGCCAGGAAGGGTTTTGGTATACACCATGGACTTTTCTAGTAGAATAATATCCTCCTTAAAATTGATTCATAAAGGGGTGTAAGGGAATTGACACTGAGGAAGCCGCTTATGAAGAGAAAGTGACATGACAAGGGTTACTCATGTGAGGATATATGTTTCCCCCATAACTCTGTGAAGGGGGTTTCCCATACTATAAAACTGACTCCCCCCGAATGAAATACCATAGGACAGATAGAGGTCCTCCATGGGAAAATCATTTGTAGGAACCATCATAGCAGAAGAAGGATAGATGGGTAGGATGTAATAGGTAGAATGACCTCCCATTTGAGCACTTGTTCCTTGAAAAGTGAATCTAGGATTGGATCCATAGGAAGGAGGATTCCAACCTCCTACCATAATAGTTGGTTGAGGGATATGACTCTCACCAAATGAAAAGGGAGAATAAGGAGGCATCATGCCCCCAGACCCAAAACTAGGATTCACATAAGGAGACAAGAAAGAGGATGGAAAGTGTTAAKACATGTCTAGCATACCATAAGAAAAATGATTAGAGGCCTAAGGTATTGGTTGAGTATCATTATTTGACGTACCACTGGGAAATACAAAAGGATTTGTCCCCATGGAATGAGAAAAKACCATGGGTTGGGTAGCACTAATTGATGGAGTCACGGGGACTCCACTAACCATAGAAATGAAAAATCATGACACRATACAAAATCCTAAGGCCRACTAATAATGAAAAAGMACACCAAAATAAACAAAAAATCCAAATATGCAYACAAACARGATAAAGTGGTTGAAAGGGGCCTCCCTCCCTAAAGTAGGTATGCCTCTCCCAAGAGGGGCCTAGGACTCCCTTCAAAATATCGAAGGTATCATAATCAGTTATAAGGGCCCTCRTCGGCTTAACAACCAGTCGGTCAGACCCCCCAGAGAGGTAATCCTCCATAAAAGATGTGTTCTTTTCAACCCTTATCTAACTTAGGGTACCTACATAATAACCCCTGCAAGTAACCTATATGTCTACCTATGTCAAGAAGCTAAGCCACCATGATATAACCAATGCATAGGAGAATAGTCATAAGTCAGGTGCACCATATGGGCATGGTAACAAAGCCTAAAATCTCGAAAGCACCACCTCTCACAGAAGTAAAGGTACTAGCAAGACCCCCATATACGAATATATCCCCAGAAATATCTTTGATGCTAAAAAGGTATTGGAGGGATATCTTCTCAACCAACTTCTCACAACCTCACGCTTAACTTTGGTGTGAGCAGAGCCTCCTGACGTCACTAATTGTACAATGGATTTCACCACTCCCTTAGTCAGCCACATATGTTGAGTTTAATAGATTTGGAGAGGTTTATTCACAAAATCCTATTCCAAGGCTCTAAATCTTAAGATAGTTTGTGCACCCTTAAAAACAAAATCGTTTCTAATCAATTTTAAATTTATTAGCTTTACTTTTAGTAGATTTGTTTACTCAAAAGGTGTGGTCGTGAAATTGATGATGTTATGACTCAGCAAGTAAAAGAAATGAATATGAATATAATGCAAAGTCCCAACTTCAATTCCCACGAAATGGTAATCTTTTCAAAATGCAACTTTCAATTCAATTATGTGATTTGAAATAAAATGCAATATTTGCATACATGTACTAAGATCAATGATAAGAACCCAAAAGATCAAATGCCAACAATGAAAAATGTATTTTTTGTATTGTCAATATAAAAGAATGAAAATGCAAGGACTGAACAATAGCTTGAAATAAAGATCATACTATATGTAAGCAAAGACAAACCAAGTAGAATATCAAGAAGAAAACACCCAGCCCAGGATGCAAGGACAACCAATGAAAAGAATGATGAGAAAGAAAAATCTCCTAAAAATTAAACCAAAGAAAGGTTTCCTATCACTCTGCAGGCACTTAACAGTCATGACAGAGACCTAAGAAGACTCAACAACGATAAAAACCTACCCAACAAACATCAAACTCAAAAATCAAGCAAAAAAGGGTGATGTACGTGACTGTTCAAGAGAAAACTGCATATATACGCTTCCTACAAAATGACAAATCACATATGTATGCAACTGTTAGGAAAAAAACCACATATATATATTGAAATACTGGCAGGTTAAGGATAAGGCCAAGAAACTCAGACTCAAATTGAATAGAGGCTGTCAATCAATCAAATGACATGAAACTCAAGATAAATGAGAGCAATCAAAGGAGAAACACACTGCAAACCCCGAAAAGAAGATTATATCCCTAGTATGGTCTCCAATTCTTTTATGAGGAAAATCATGCTATGGCATGAGGTAAACCAAAAGAGATGGAAATGATTGCAGAAATCAAATCTAATCTCAAGTATTCTATATAAACAAATATGCTAACAAGACAAGATAAATATCCTACCTCGTCCAGATGTTCGATGAAGTCCACCATTGAGCACTTGAATCAAAGAAATACACATGTAACTTGTCCTCAACAACCAAGATACACAAGCATATGGTGATAATATATAAAGTTATCACATATAATATCATAATCCATCAATATTCATAACAAATATGCCCATGGAATAAAAATTCAAATATTTGCAATACATTAATTGGACAAGAAAAGAGTATTTCTATTAAAATGTATTCAGCAGAAGTGTATGAATGACAAACTTTTGTGTCGGCATGTTCGGAACTGAGAAACTAAGTCCCTTCCAGTTGGGCCTCCACCACTTCAATCCTCCACCAAAGGCAAGCTCATATAAGAGAGACAATGAGGTTCTCCATTAAATAAGGAAGTGCTTGGGGGTTGAAAAATGTGTTCAGACTTAAAAGGACAAAGGGATGCAGACTCAATATGAAGTGAATAATTTCTCCATAGTAAATTTTCCCTCAAAGTTGAATTCTTCTCCTCTTTTTCCACAGCTTGGATATGGCCCATTTATATCCTTCAAATGGAACTAAAGGGCCGACTCGCAACGTTTCCATTATATGGAAGGTCAAGGATCATGGATCTCATGACGTGACATGGAAACCCAACACTATTTTTTAATTTTGAGCACAAAACCTGATGTACGTGAGTTGTAATGGTGCAACCTATGTATACGCATGTTGTACAGCTATTAGGGCACATATATGTGGAAAAATACAATTTTTAGCTTTCAGAACTGCAAAAATGGACTTCAAGTTTACATAGGGAAATGGAAAAGACCTTATGAGCAAGTTTTCATGTGGTGAGGAAAATCTTTCTATAACATGGGGCTGGTTTTCATGGTCAATTTCTTTCTATCTGGGTCTAAGGTCATACTTCCTATGCATCTCAAACAATAGTGCATCAACAAACATCCTATACTAAATAGAGGAAAATACTTCTTTGTTAGATTCAATCATGGGGATTTGCTTTCTGGTGTTGAGGGAATATTCATAATCATTTTGACTTATATATATGATATTGTTTTCCTCTTGCAATAGGTGCATTTCTTCTGGGTTTTCTGCATATCCTTTATCTATTTCTTCCTCCACAATGTTATTTTCATTGTTCTCTCTCATAACAGGTGGGATAGGTTGTTCACCATTTATTCTTTCTCTTCTCATCATTTGAGGATTGAAAGACCTTATAAATTGGTTATGGTTTATCACCCCTCCTTCTTGAGGAAATTTATTGGCACTACCATTCTCCATATCAAATCTAGACATCTTATTTGTCAAATTTCTAATTAGTATAGACATCTCATCTATTTGAGCTTCATGGGAAGCTTTGGCTGGATCAAAAGGACCACAATATTCTTTAATTTAATTTTTCTTAGCTTGGTATTGTTTCTTCTTCAATTTACCAGATGCGATCATTTTCCTTCAATATCTATTTCATCATCGTGCATTATTAACAAACTCGGAGCTCTTATTGCTCTTAATGCCATGGAAAATTTTGCATCAAAATCCCCAACATATGTGACCTTGGTTGCTTGCTGCAAAGGATTTATGTCTCTAGGAATATTGTTGTAAAGCTTGTTAAACCTTTTATTGAAGTCAACAACAGACTCGTTTTATTTCTTCTTTAGGGATCCAAACTCAGTCAGATAATATATGCTATCCATCTTCTCCCCCATTGCTTCATAAATGAAAACTCAAGAACTTTCCAACTACAAATAAAGGTTGTAGGGAGTTCTATAAACCATTTATTGACATATCCCTCTAGGGTTTGGACAAACAATCTCTTGAAGACATCGTCATGCTCCAAGAATAAGTTGTCATTGAAATCATGGAAGGTTGCTAGGTGTTGTTCAACAGATAGATATGGTTCACCATTGTACTTGGGTAACAACTTAAAATAATTTTAAAGGAGTTCATGGACATGTGAAGGAAAATTCCCATGACCCAAGGGTTTAAAGGTAGTGGAGAATGTTGATTTCCCCCATCTCTTCCTCCTCCTAAATTGGCCATAAGATTTTCCAGGATACAGTTATGGGATTCAACAGATGGAGGGTTAATACGGTTTTCTAGAAAGGGATTGAAGGAAGATATCACTTCTTGAATTAATTATAGGGGTGAATTTTGTAGATCTATGAGGGGTTCGATGGTAGACTAGATGAAGAATACGAATCAACTAGTATGTCAAGTAATTCAGGGAAATTTCTACCTATACAAACAACAGAAGAAGAAGTCTCCAAATCAAGGTTAACTGAAGACGGAGATATTTGAAGTTATCAAAGATTTCTCCAGGTCACAAGCTTCTTTGGATCTGAGCATGTTGGAGTATTCTTAGCATTTGGGATTATTTTGGTATGTCTTATGTTAGAAGCCATATATTTTATTTGTGTAGTCACTAGGTGAAAGAATCAACAGTCAGGTTCTTGAAACTTGTTCACCTTTGAGTATCAGATCTTGCAATGTCATATCCCCAGGGAAAGATATCTACAAATTATTTTTTCTAGCAACAACACCATTTTGGATGTTGTCCCTTGATATGTTCCAGGATGTCAATGGAACGATGTTAAGGCATCCCAAGAGCTACGAATCATAGAGAGCCTTAAATCCATGCTTGTAATGACAAAAATTGTGCAAAATTGTAGGTAAGTTTTTCTCTGTCTCTTATAGAACTCTTGGCCCTCAAACAATCCTATACCAAATATAAAAACATTTGGCCTCAAGATGCCTTTTTTCATGATTGCTTTAGAAAATTTGAGTTTAAGTTGGGAAGAGATGGATTTAGAATAAATACAAGATAAACATGTGAGGCAAATTTTAGGTGAATCTCATACTTTATGGAAATAATAACGTGTTGAACAATTATGAATTCAACCACTAGTAAATTTGGGTCAGTTTGCGATGACCATTTCGATGCTCTTTTTATGTTATGTCGTGGATATTGTAACAAATATTTCTCCCCTCAAATGTCACATCATATCCTCTGGCAAGTGCGACAAACCTGAGATAACTTCACAAGAGCGACAACACAATGAGGTCGTTGCAAGAGAGACAACATATGGAGGTCATTGCGGGAAAGACGACATACAGTGCTCATCGCACGAGAGACGCCCAACCATCATTGTCACAAGAATGAAAACCTAGGATGATCATCGCAATAAAGAAAATTGTGGATGATTTTCACATGAACGACAACCGATGATGATCGTCGCAAGAGAGACAAACAGTCGATTGATGCGACAAACTATTCATACGATGGAAGATACTCTTTGTTGCAAGAGAAATGACATATCCTAATTTCTGCGATGAACAGGTTGTTGCAAGAGTGACAGACTATTGATTGATGCGATGAACTATTCATATAATGGAGGATCCTATTTTTCGTAAGACAAATGACATATCCTAGTTTATGCGATGAACCAGTCGTCGCAAGAGAGACGAACGGTTGATATTTGTGAAGAACTATTCACACGATCGAAGATCCTCTTCGTCATAAGAGAAATGACCTATCCTAGTTTCTGTGACGAACAAGTCATTGCAAGAGCGATGAATTGTTGATAGTTGCGACAAACTATTCATGTTATCGATGATCATCGTCATCGCAAGAGCGACAAAATATATTTATTTAAAAAAATTATTAAAGATTAATGAAAGAATGAGATGTGTGGATGTTGATATGGTCATTATTTCCAAATATTCCATATGAATATCTTTCTTCTCTTGATGCAAGCACTATATTATTGAACAAAAAAAAAACAAAAAAAAAAGAAAGTCATTACCAATACTAACCACCATTCATTCATACTAACTACCATTCATTCCTAGGGAGGTGTATAAACAATATTTCATGCCAAGGGAATATTAAGAGTCATGGAATTTTCCATCCCATCT
>JZKD02S2146130.1:26755-38725 GCA_000966675.3 Picea glauca
ATATTAAAACAATTCAGCTTCCTGAGGTGAATATGATAAACTATTCGTTAAGTTTTAACAATGGAATCATTGTTTATTAAGCTCAAGTCTTATTGCAGTTCCAATAACGACAACAGAGTATTATATGAAAAGAAACCTTGCTCAGTTTTTTATTGATTTTTAATTTGTGTGTGTGCAGTTGTAGTTCAAGGCTATAGGATGAAGAAAAGAAGATGGTGTTGATGCTACTCAAAATCATAAAGAAACCAGACCAAAATTTTATCATGGCCAGATGTAAATTTTACACAAGAACCTATGTTACACACTCAAACTGATTATGTTCTTGAGGACAAAGCAACAAAGGCAGATTTTTGAAACAACAGATGTTGGGGGTACACACAGGTTTTTCCTATACTGGTACTTAGTGATTTGTCTTAGTAGTTTGCATTGGACGATTCACTTCCCTAACTCAGATTCAGAGTAAGGCTTGAATGTGTTTTGCATGAGGACATGCAATATCTTCAGTTGGGGGGCATGTTAGGACCCATAAATGTCCCTTTTTCACTATATCTTTTGTGCATTCAACCTTATCATTTCTATGCTAAATGCCTATTATAATGTGTGCTAAGACCCTTTTTCCCAAGCTATGAATCATTGATCTTTCTTTTATATTCTTATTTACTTAACAAGTTTGATTGGAAGTGTTTCTCATATTTTACCCATGAATGATCAACTAATGATCAAAATGATCAAATTATATTACAAGAATCAAATGACAAAGCATGAAAGAATAACAATGAAAGAATCAAAGCTAAGAATCCCCTTCTCCTAATTACAAGACTAAATTATGAATCACATGACTCCTTCATGAAGAGAGATCACTCTCGTATATACACGAAAGTCTTGAAGAGTGTCATAATTACAAATCCACTATTCTCTCAACTTATTCCTTCAAATATTCCACTCATATCTTGGATAAGATATCCTATCAAAATCTCAATGATCTTCTCCTTTGAATATGCTTGAATGATTGTCCCAAATATTCTTCAAATCTTCAAAGCTTGAAGATGAAATTCGAATTTGAGGCTAGGTGGTAATATTTGACTCCGTTGAAATCTTCAAATATGCCTGCACATGTCATCAAACTCATCCAACCTTGATATATCATGAAAATATGTTAATATCTAATATTTAATCATAAATTCACTTATAATACTAAAATGAATACAATGGAAAATAATAATGTGAAACCCAAATGTATTTATGAAAATGGTATGATGAAAGGTTAATGGGATGATGAAATGTAAGGAATTGTGAAGGAAAAGGTGGATGAAAATATGAAATTTCTGAGGCCCAACAAATACCAGACTTCTTCAAGGGTTGACATCAATGAAAACCAATATTTCAACAATATCCCCCTTTGGTATTGATGGAAACATTTATGGGATGGAAAAATTTATGTTCCTTTTAATGCCCCCTCCCTATGACCATTGCTCCCCTTGTCTCCATGCATCTTCTCCTTCTCTCTATTTCCATGCCTTGTTCTTTCTCTCCCCCGTTGACATCAATGGAAAAGGGTAATTCTCCTTGGGAATTCTCCCACTGTCTACAAGTTTCTACTTTCTTTGTATGGTGCTTCCTCGTGTAAATATCTGATGTATATGAAAAGCATTAAAAATATTATTTACTTAGACTCTTCATGTCTTCTATTTCTCTCCGTCTATCTTACTATCCATGAAGCCATGTGGATCACTGCAGGGAAGAAACTACTCCAAGTTTCTATCACAGATACTCAAAAGTCTCCCTCGAAAGAGGTTTGCTGAAGATATATGCAATCTTCTCTTTTGTCCCAATGTACTCTAGCTTGATGTTCTTCTCTGTAGCTTGTTTTTGTAGAAAGTGATACTTGATCATAATATGTTTCGTCTTGGAATATATCATTGGATTCTTGGAGATATTTATAGCACCGTTGTTGTCGTATAATTTTGAAATGGGCTCATCATACTTCACTTGTATATCCTGAAGGTTTTCTTCATCCAAATAACCCAAGTACAACATGTCGCTACTACAATGTATTTTTCTTCTGTTGTGGACAAAGATACTAATGATTTTTTCTTGCTCAACCATCATACTAGGAAATCACCCGAATAAAAATATGCTCCACTTGTACTTCTTCTATCATCAATGCAACCTTCCCAATCCGCGTCTGTGTAGGAAACCAGATATAGTTCATTCCCTTTTGGATACCATAATCTAAAATCTTATGTTCCTTTGAGATATTTGAATATCCTCTTCACTGCCATAACATGTGATTCCTTTGGTGTTTCTTAAAACCTTGCAAATTTTCCAACCTTTTACATCACATATGGTCTAGACGTTTTCACATAGAGTAAGCTTCCAATCATCAATATGTAGAATCTCTAGTCTGCATCCTTAGAATCATCATCCTTAATTAACTTGCAATTCGTTTGCATAGGATTACTTACTAGTTTGCAATCTTCCATTCCAAACTTCTTTAGCATTTCTCTAATATACTTGGTCTAAGAGAGATAAATATATTTATTGCACTAATATATCTCTAATCCCAAAAATAAAGTCAACTCACCAAGCAAGGAAATCTCAAACTCATCTTGAATATCTTTCGAAAACTTCTGAATCATCCTGTCATCATCGCTTCCAATGATAATGTCATCTACATAAACTTCAATTATCAATATACTTTATCGATCCACTTTTATGTAGAGATTGTTGTCTACATTTCCCTTCCTGAATCCTTGTTGTTGTAGATACGAGCCCAATATTGAATACCATGCTTTGGGGGCCAGATTGAGTCCATATAATGCTTTCTTTAAATTGCAAATATAATCTTCCCTTTCTGATAACATAATCCCTTCAGATTGTTCGATGTAGACTTGTTCTTCTAATTCTCCATTTAGAAAAGTTGAATTTGCATCCATATGATATACCTTGATTCTCTTGGAACATGCATAGGATAAGATCGATCCGATTGATTCCATCCTAGCAACTGGGGAAAATATTTCGTCAAAATATATACCATCAACCTGAGTATATCCTTTGCATACTAATCTTTCTTTGTTCTTGGCTACATGCCCATCCTCGTTCAGTTTGTTTCTAAACACCCACTTTGTACCAATCATGTTCTTGTTATTTGGTCTTGGAACCAGTTCCCATGCTTCATTCTTCTCTATATGATCTAATTCTTCATCCATAACTTTGATCCAATGTTCATCTTTGTTGGCTTCTTCAAAACTGATCGGTTCAATTGTGGTCAACAGTACTATGTGTCTATGTTCTAGTGAACATATTTTTCTTCGAGTTTGAACTCCTACATATTTATTCCCAATAATCTATTTTGGTGGATGATTTTTCTACACTCGTTGGCTTGGTGTCTTTGGAGGTGTTTGAAGATATTGTTTCTCATTTTCCTCTTGCTCTGCTTCTGGATTCTCTTCTTCTTCTTCTTCTTTTTCTTATTCTTCTACTTCTTCTTTTAGATCTTCTTCATCATTCTCCTCTTATATATCTTTGTTTCCTTATTTGATCTTTCATCCATCTATTTCATCAATCATTACATTGATTCTTTCCACTATTTTGTTGAGTCTTATATTGAAGCATTTGTATGCTTTTCTTTTGCTTGAGTACCCAACTAGTATTCCCTTATCAACTCGAGAGTCAAATTTTCCAATCCTGTCATCTTCTATTTTGATATAGCATTTCCTTCCAAACACTCTAAAATTTTGGACACATCGACTACTTTGAGAGGGGGGGTGAAGAGTGTAGGTCTCTTTTTCCCAAAACTTACACAAATCTCATTAGTTAGCAATCACCATTTACTCACACCATTTACTCATTACTTGTTGCTGTAATTTATAACCAATTAGATGTGAACATATATTAGCAATATATCATCATCGAAAAAGGAACACAAAGAACACAAGATGTATGTACACATTTCTTTTTATTACGGACTACAATCCTTGGGTTTATCAACAACAACTGAATAGAGTACAAATCTACAAGAGCACCATCTCTATAATGCAAGACTTAGCTTACACCCTCAGCACCAACTGAGATGAGGCAACAATCCTCAACAAATATCAATATGTCAACATGTACATGACCTGTTAGTAGTGTAGCCCACATATGTATGCGCCCTGGCTCACTACAACTTGCGTATGTACGTGGTCAGTATGTACTACAGCCTACATATGCCTTTTGAGTTACTTAGGATTTTTTTTAAGATCAACTTAGATCCTTTGCAACCTTCAATCACATCCTCATCTGTCTTTTACTGTCCAATCTGATCCAGAACCAATCACAATACTTCCAATCTCTCCAACAACTTACTCATGCTTCTCAACCATACAATATGAATGCTACCCAATCATGTATAAGCAACCGATATACTATAGAAATCATATCAACAATGAATCATAAGAGTGATTCTCACTCCATCAACCAACACAAACCACATCATAACAACCATACCAAGAATTTCTTAAGCATTCACCACACAAAAAACAAGGATATCCATCAAGACAACAATGTAACCATACCAGAGTCTTTGTGGCATATCTGAGCCCATAGAATGTAGATCTAGAACATGCTTCATTCTTCAAGAGCCTGGCATCAACTCACACACCAATATCCATCACTTCATCAACTATACGCACCATGTCTTCATACAGTGCGCGTATGTACGCGCTCTGGCTCGTGGTAGCCCACATACACCTCAGAAACTAGGGTTTCTGAATTTTCGAGACTTTTGTCGTCATGATCTCAGACTTGCTGGAACTTTGATGCATCCATGAGATCCTCCTCACACTCTTTCTCTCAGAATAACTCTTCAATTCATGCTCAAGAGATGCTCAAGAGATCTTCCCAAAATGTACTTTTCACAAGAGACGCTTGCCTCTTATTTATACTTCTCCAAGTAGCTTCCTTAGAAGCAACTTCTAGGTCATTTAACCCACTTCTAGTTCACTTAACCCATTTCTAGGTCACTTAACCTATTTGCCTCATTTTTAGGGTTAACCACTGTCCATAAATAGAAAGTTCTCCATTACTTTATCATTTAGATAATCCTCCTCGATTTTGTCACCTCACTTTATTATTTAAATAATCCTCCTTGACTTTGTCAATTTTATTTACCATTTAAATAATAATTTCTTCTTTTCAATCATTTTGACATCTTTGACTTCATGGGGATTCAAGCCAACATATGAGGGTCCTTCATCTTCATAGGCCCATAACTTTCAAACTATGAGGAGTTATGTGACATTCCACATACCACCAGAAATGGAATGACAAGCACTATCCATCTATGATAGTTTCACCAACAACTTCACTGATCTTCATCTCATTATTAGACATATGAGCATGGGTTCTCCAACCATACTTCTAGGATAACTCAACCATAAAGCGTCTTCCCATGAGGGCTTTCACCGTAAGCGGACCACTTTGGTGTACAGGTTCTGAAGGTGTCCCTGCTTCTCAGAACTTGAGCTCTAAGCTTCCATATTTTCAAAGATGTTTCTCTTCCTTACTTCATGCATCCTTCTAGTCATGCTATATGAATTCCTCATCATGGACCTTCTTCTTTTGTTTCAACAATCCTGGGATTTGTGGCCAAATCCACTACAGCTATAGCATCTCATGTTGTGACAGTGAACAACAATGTGTCCTACTTTATCACATCTCCAACACCTTATGGTGTTATGAAATCTTCCATTATCTTTCCTTGCATAAAATCTGCATTCCAAAACTTTGTGATGATATTCATTACATGAATAGCATTGACCATGAAAAACACTTTCATACCTTTGCTTTCATGTCCATCTTATTTGAGGTGTAAAGGTGGCTTCTTGATGTATTTCTTGCTTTGTTCTTTTTAAACTCTCTTTGCCTTGTGTAGATGAATGATTTGCAACATTGTCTTCATCCTTTGAGAGTGAGGGACTTACCTCATGCTTCTTTGAGGTGCTTGCTTCAGCATGTGTAGCTTCTCTCTTGTATCCAAGACCTGATTTATCATTTGGTGATCTTTGACTTTCCAAGATCTCATTCAAGATTAGTGAGCTATTCAAGAATTTGTTTGACTTATCTACTTTCTTTCTAAGATCAACAACTTTAGCTTCTAACTTCTGACATGAATCTTCCTTTTCAATTATTTGATTCTTCAATAGTTCCTCTACTCTTTTGGCTTCTTCAATTTGGGTTCTGAGATGGACAATAATTTCAAAACTTTTTCTAATCTCATCATCTACTTTCTTATCTTCTTTTTCATTCTTTATCCTTGTGATCTCTTCTTCGTTTTCTTCTAATTGAGTCGTATTACTCTCTTCTTGTTTCTTGAGCATTTATTTTAACTTCAAGATGTTCCTTTGACTCTTCTTAAGAAACTTCTTACTGTTATCCGAAAGATAGAAATAGTCTATATAATAGTTGTCATTGCTATATTCATATCAACCATATTCAACCATATTTTAAAGTTCTAATAGTTCTTCTTCTATTCTTTTTATGGGATAAGTACCATCAAACTCTACACAAACTATTTCTAGATTTTCTTCTTCACTTGTAGAGAAAAATTCAACATCGTCACATTTTGAATCATTGCAATCAGGGGTTTTTGGAGATTCTTTACCTTCATTTGAAATACCTTCAAGATCTTCCTTTTTTCCAACATCATCACATGATTCTTTACCTTCGTTTGAAATGTCTTCAAGATCTTCCTTTGTGCCATCATCATCACATGATTCTTTGTCTTCATTTGAAATATTTTCAAGCTCACATTTAGAAATAATGCAATCAAGAAGTTTTGGAGATTCTTTACCTTTAATGATATTGATGGAGTGGTCTTCAATATCTTCTTTCTCCTTCTTGATTTGATATGTCTCCTCTAGATTTATCCATAGATCCTTGGTGGAAGTGCATTGTCCCATGCTCTCTTTGATAGGGCTTGAGAGGCCTCTAAGAATGGTCTTGAGAGCTAATGCATCATTATTCTTTCCTTCCCTTTGAGCTTCAAATTTTGACTTGTTCTTCAAGGAAACTGATCCACCAATGGCTACCTTCCAAATACCCGCTCCAATTTCCTTCAAATGTACTCTCATCTCTATTCTCCAAGTAGAATAGTTTTCCTCAAGGATTGGAACTTCATCATCCATTTGTGTGTCTATAGATATCCTCCAAGATTGTTAAGGATTATAGTGAAGGCCTACTCTGATACCAATTGTTGGACACACCGACTACACTGAGAGGGGGGTTTGAACAGTGTAGGGCTCTTTTCCCCAAAACTTACACAAAACAAATTAGTTAGCAATCACCATTTACTCATTACTTATTGTTGTCATTTATAACTTGACGTTAGATGTGAACATATATCAGAAATATATCATCATCACCACAAGGAACACAAAGAATAAAATATGTATGTACAATTTTCTTTTTATCATGGACTACAATCCTTGGTTTTATTAGCAACAACTGAATATAGTAGAACTCTATAAGAGCACCAACTCTATAATGCAAGACTCAACTTACACCCTTAGTACCAACTGAGATGAGGCAACAATTCTCAATAGATATAAATCTATCAACAGGTATGTGACTTGTCATTAGTGCAGCCCACATATGTACATGCCCTGGCTCACTACAACCCGTGTATGTATGTGGTAAGTCTGTACTACAGCCTGCATATTCCTTCTGAGTTACTTAGGTTTTTTTTTTTTAAGATCAACTCAAATCTTCTGCAACCTTCAATCACATTCTCATTTGTATTTCACTATCCAATCTGATCCAGAACCAATCACAACACATCCAATCTCTCCAACAACTTACTCATGCTTCTCAACCATACAATATGAATGTTATTCAATCATGTATAAGAAACCAGTATACTATAGCAATCATATTAGCACTAAATCATAAGAGTGTTGCTCACTCCATCAACCAACACAAACCACATCATAACAACCATACCAAGAATGCCTTAAGCATTCACCACACAACAAACACGGATATCCATCAAGACAACAACGTAATCATACCAGAATCTCTATGGCAGATCTGAGACTACATAATGTAGATATGGAACCTGCTTTAGTCTTCAAGAGCCTGGGATCATCTCACACACAAATCTCCATCGCTTCATCCACTGTACGTGCCCTATATTCATACAACCCTCGTATGTATGTGCCTTGGCTCACTGTAGCCTGTGTACACCTCAGAAACTAGGGTTTCTGAACCTCTGAGACTTTTGTCGTCATGATCTCAGACTTGCCGAAAATTTGATGCGTCCATGAGATCCTCCTCACACTCTCTCTCTTAGAATAGATCTTCAATTCATTCTCAAGAGAATCTTAAGAGATATTCCCTAAATGTAATTTTCACAAGAGACCCTTTCCTTTTATTTATACTTCTCCAAGTAGCTTCCTTAGAAGCATCTTCTAGGTCACTTAACCCACTTCTAGGTCACTTAATCCATTTGTAGGTCACTTAACCTATTTTCCTCATTTTTAGGGTTAACCACTTTCCAAAAATATAAAGTTCTTCATTACTTTATCATTTAGATAATCCTCCTCTATTTTGTCACCTCACTTTATTATTTAAATAATCCTCGACTTTGTCAGTTTTCTTTACGATTTAAATAACAATTTCTTCTTTTCAAGCATTTTGACTTCTTTGACTTCATGGGGCTTCAAGCCAACATATGAGGGTCCTTCATATTTGTAGGCCCATAAATTTCAAACTATGAGGAGTTATGTGACATTCCACATACCACTAGAAATGGCATGACAAGCACTATCCATCTATGATAGTTTCACCAACAACTTCACTAATATTCATCTCATTATTCCTTATATGAGAATGGGTTCTCCAACCATACTTCTAGGATAACTGAACCGTAAAGAGTCTTCCCATGAGGGCTTTCACCATAAGGGGACCACTTTGGAGTTCACCCATTGGTAAACCTTATAAACCATGATAAGACAATAATGATTCATTTTTACATGCATCCAACAATGTATCATATACCAATGAAACCACATCGATCCATCTTCATCTAAGCCCCATGTATCAATGCCAACTCATTGATCCATCTTTATCTATGAATCATATCAATGACAAATCATTGATCCATGTTCATCAATATACTATGAAAAGACATGTATACATCAAACCTTTGACATTATTCAATCATCCTTTGACATCATTCAGTCATCCTTTGTCATCAATCAATCCTTTGACATCAATCAATCACTTGACATAAATCCTTTGACATCAAAACTTTGACATCAATGACAACATGATCCAACAATCTCCCCCTTTAGCATAAATGGAAATACCAACATTGATGTCAACATGTAGACAAGGCATGCTCTACATGAATAATCATCAATCACATTAATGTGATTGTCTCTCTCCATCAGTAATCATCAATCACATCAATGTGACTATCTCTCCCCCTTTGACATCAATGGAAAAGGGTTATTCTCCCATTTTGGTTTCTCCCCCTATCTGAATGCTTTTGATCTTCCTCTGAATAATATCTCCCATTTTGAACAAGGGATATCACTCTGATGTAATGCTGAACATACATCACTCATACTCCTCCTATGACCATCGCTCCCCTTGGAATTGTGCCTCTGTGCTCTTTCTTCAAGTATAGAGCTATTTTCCAAGTATACATATGATAAATATCTCATCCTAGAATCATGGGAAGAAGAATGAATCCCCCTATGGGTATGTCTCCCCCTATCTTCTCTCCAATATGAACAATATTCTACTACTGCAATATTCTTCTGCTAGAAATGCTACTGCTCAACTAGATCATAGAAAAATCATTCGTTCTATGATGATCCTTAGACCTATCCATGCATCAAAACTCATGCCATACCATGAAACAAAAGATATGTCAACAATGAAATAGAGAATCATGAATGAAACATCAACCAAGTACATCATGTACTAAATTGTGTGCCCACCATGCACAGCATCCATGTGCATCAAAATAAATTTCATATCATCAATGATATATCTCTACCATGAACCAAGTGCCATAACCATGTATCTCCATCAAATACCAATTGTTGTTCTAATCAAGTAATACCAATGGTGTACTTTTATCCAGGTACCATCATCCAAACATATACCATCTATGAGTGTACAAAACCTGTACATCAACATGTATCACCATTTGTACCAAGCATGTATATCAACCATGAATGAATACTACAACATGACATATATGTATGCCAAATCCTCCATAAAACATGTGCCAATCAAACTGCTAGTAGGTGCCTCTACCAATGTACTATAAATGTATCAGTCATGCATCAACTATAGATCAACATATGACTCATCAATGATGTACATCATGAACACCTCATCAACTCACCAACTACATGTCCCAATATGTAGCCCATCCATATGCTAAATGCATGCACCAAAACATCCAACAAATATGCTTCCACTAATACATCATAAGATATATCAATGAAACTCAAAATCTGTACCAACCACGTATCCCAACAGATCAGCATCAATCCTCCATTCACTACAATAAATATTAAGCATCCAACAATACATGTACTAGTAGTGTGCTTCAATAGATCAATGATATTTGTAGCTAGCATCAACATGATATATCACATAACCAAGGTGCCATGACTTCACTTTCATAACCAACATTGTTATTTAATAGAAAATGCCTCAATCTACACTCATGGGTTAGTGACATGCATCCAAGATAGCCTTTCATTTTATATCATCACATTACATAATCCAATAGGTAATCATGAAAACCTGTAGAAAACAATGTCAGAACCTACAACAAACTATGTTAGACCCTGCATCACAGATTTATACCATCACATCAAGATGTAACCCATGTGCATAGCCTTTTTCCCTAGTCTTTACCACATATACATGGTCTGTCGCACATACATCTCGTGTATGTATGTGACTTATTAAAGGTCAGTCTGCATATGTACATGACTGTTACCACTGTCACCCATGTATGCTTCAGTAGATGATACACTTGAGCTTCCCTTAAGGCTTCCATTCTGCTTTGGTTGCTCAATCTTCTTCACCCACTTCTGAAGGTGTCCCTGCTTCTAAGAAATTGAGCTCTCATCTTCCATCTTTTCAAAGATGTCTCCCTTCCTTACTTCATTCCTTCTTCTAGTCATGCTATATGAATTCCTCATCATGGACTTTCTTCTTGTGTTCCAACAATTCTAGGATTTGTGGCCAAATCCACTACAACTGTAGCATCTCATGTTGTGATAGTGAACAACAATGTGTCCTACTTGATCACATCTCCAACACCTTATGGTGTTATGAAATCTTCCATTATCTTTCCTTTCATAAGATTTGCATTCCAAATCTTTGTGCCCATATTCATTACAATAATAGCATTGACCATGTAAAAAACTTGCATACCTTTTCTTTGGTCTCCATCTTCTTTGAGGTGTAAAGGTGGCTTCTTGATGTCTTTCTTGCTTTGTTCTTTTGAAATTGTCTTTGCCTTGTGTAGATGGATTATTGTTGGTTGTAGAGCCTGATTATCTTCTAGATTCAGAGGTCTTTTGTTTTCAGCCGTGTTTATACCCCATGAAGTAATTACACCCCAAAAGAATGTACACTCTTCCACACGAGGGAGTGCAGAGGTGTAGTGTACCTATTCACTACCCGGGTTCACACTAACCTCTCGGTTCACCATTCATTACATGTATTTAAAAACAAATGCATTTAACCAGGATTAAACACACTTAATTCGCAGAGTAAAATATATAAGTTACTGTTACCATTAACAACCATAACATGCAATAGTATTTCATTTACACAACCAAAAAGCATGATACAAAACAATACAGTCATGCTCAAATGTGTTAAAACATAATTCAGATATACTTATCTTTTATCTGCTGTAGAAATCACCAACCAAGTGCAGGCCTTCCACGAACC
>JZKD02S2146130.1:45736-98445 GCA_000966675.3 Picea glauca
AACTCATAAGCCTACAGCTTATTCAAAACTTGGCTCACCAGCCTATAGAACATATTTACAATTCTTTGCATATTACATGATCTGCAACGGGGCTCGGCCTTGGGGACACTACAAGAGGGGGGATACCAAAAAATCAAATGTACAACAACAGGAGAAACAGGTACCTCAAGCAGCTGCAAGTGCTGTTAGAACATATATCAGGTTAAGTATACCCCCTGAACGATACTCTCCTTCATTGTATTATTTATTTTTGACTGATTCTGGTGAACTAGAATGTTATGAAGAGGCAATGTAGGTAGACACCAAAAAGAAGTGGGAGAAAGGAATGACAGAGGAAATGGATTTCTTGGTAAATAACCATACTTGGGACTTGGTTCAGTTGCCTGCAGGAAAAAGAGCAATGTAGAATAAATGGGTTTACAAGTTGAAGGGAAAAGATGGAGGAATAAAGCGGTACAAGGATAGACTTGTTGTAAAGGGGTTTGCACAAAAGAAAGGTATAGATTTTGATGAAATATTTTCTCCTGTTGTTAAAATGACTTCAGTTAAGACTATTTTAAGTCTTGTGGAAGTAGAATATTTTCATCTTGAACAATTAGATGTTAAAACAACTTTTCTCCATGGGAATTTAGAGGAAGATATTTATATGCAACGACCACAGGGGTATGAGGTCAAAGGGAAGGAGAATTTGGTATGCAAGTTGAAGAAGAGCTTCTATGGAATAAAGCAAGCTCCAAGGTAGTTCTATTTGAAGTTTTACAGGTTTATGACAGAGCAAGGTTATAGTAGATGTCATTTTGATCATTGTGTTTATTTCAGAAAGCTAGAAAATGGAAACTATATTATCTTGTTATTGTATGTAGATGGCATGCTTGTTGCAGTGTCTAATATGCACGATATAAATATGCTCAAGGAAAAAATAGCTAGTTCATTTGCGATGAAGGATCTGGGTGATGCAAAGAAAATTCTTGGTGTGAGAATAACAAGAGATAGGAAAAATCACAAATTGACATTGTCTCAGGGTGAGTACATAGAGAAGGTGTTGGAGAGGTTTAGAATGCAGAATGCAAAACTAGTTAGTACACCTTTAGCCAACCATTTCAAATTAACTAAGAAACTGTGTCCCAAGACACAGGAGGAGATAGAATACATGTCCAGGGTCCCTTATTCATCAATAGTTGGCAGCTTGATGTATGCAATGGTTTGCACAAGACTAGATATTGCACATGCAATGGGAGTTGTGAGTAGGTATATGAACAATCTAGGTAAAGAACATTGGGAGGCATTAAAGTGGATTCTCAAGTATTTGAGAAGTAATGCTACTCGTGCATTATGTTTTGGAGGTTCATACACTTTTCTATAGGGATACTTCTTCAACGTGATCCTTGGACATAGTCATACTGGGAAAGTGAGCATAGGTACCACCATTGATAGGTAATTCAATACTACTTAGGTCCATCCGCAATGTGCCACCCAATGTTGCAACAAACGTTTTAGACAAGAGCATTCCCCATACATCCAGGATGTCCACCACTACAATTTCCATCGGGATAGCTATCTTAGGATATCGGGAAAGGTGGGCCTTCACATTTTCTATCACACCATGAGTGGCAATAACCCTGGACTCATACCCACATACATTTTTCTAAGGCCTTGTGGTGTTCAAACCTATTTGTTTCATTACCTTCAACGACATCATATTCACACATGCCCCTGAGTCAAGTATGAAATTATTCAAGTGTTTGTTATTCATTTTTAGAGACATAAAGAAAGGTGGATAATAATCATATTGTACACTGGAATGATCTGCTTGTAGAATTATGGGGGGATCTATTAGTTCATATTGTACCTTGAAGAATACCTTAAACCTATTATTCATTAAAGGGACTTTGATTATTTCCCTCAGAGGTACATGTTGAGGGGTCCCAAATCGATTTAACTGAACAAAAATAACCAAACCCACCATCGATGCCCAATTAGACTCTACAACATTTGATAGTGGAATGGTTCTCCAGATCTTTCGATCCGACCAATTAATCGATGGGATTTACATAGTGATTTACATGATATATTCTCGTGAAAAATCCTCCTTCAGTTTGAACGTTCTCTTTTCTGTATTTTCTCTTATAGGTGGGTTTTATAAAAAATAGGTGTTGGTATTAACCAGTTGGGTAAAAAGAAAAAGGGGGAAAGCTTAAATACTGAAGAAGATTGAGCTCAGGATAACACTCGTTCTCGAGCATGCAGAAAAATATTTTCACACCTATGAAAAACCTAGTACTAATACATCAACTTGCTGGTATTTCAATTATTGACTGAGATACAATTATCAAAAGAAAACATGCATGCAATAAAATGATGGAAATAAAATTTGTTTCCTTAGCTCTAATCACTAATCACACATTAACACAACAATTTGATTTCCATCATTAGAGATAATAAATATAAAAATATTGAATCAGCTAACCTATCAATAGATTCATAAACTCTTTCTCATTACAACATCCATTCATGAGATAAAGTCAGAAGTAATTCCTCCTTATGATCCAATCACACACGCCTTTGATGCAAAACAACAACTTGTCTTCGGTCCTAAACAATACTTCTCAAATAAGGTAGTTTTGATATAGTTCTTTACAATTCCAAAAATGAGGGTCTTTGCCAAAAACCACCGACCTTTTCTATCAGGTCGATCCTCTTATTTGTAACAAATTATTAACTAAAGTTAACTATCAAAAGTGAAAGCTAAGTAAAACAAAACATCACCACATGGGGATTTCATCTCTATATCTTCTAAGAGTCATCAAATGGTTTCAATTGAGTGGATGACCCTTCTCATACTCTAACCATTTGACGAATATTTCCTTGCATGTGTTGGCATACAAGAACCTTTGTTGGTCCATCGAGTCCAAAAGGATATTCTTTATCTCCATTACCCATTCCCGATACTTGACTACTTTAGCACTCAACTATTGTAACACTGTCCAAGCTTTGATCAGGTGCTCCATTAGTTGTTCTACTTGACCTGGCACCATCTTTTCCACCTTTTTTATCTTTGCATTCCAAGATGAGTCTTTTTCTACATGTAGTTTGACAATGTCATGAAAGTCGACAAAGTCATCAGGTGAGATGAATTCTAGGAGACCAATGTCTCTCATTGCCTGATTGAACTTGGTCCAGCTCCTTTTGCAATCAACCCATTTCTCTTGAATATCCCATTGAGGTTATTGGGCCACCTTCACCTAGTATTCGGTCAACTTCCTTATATGGTCGATGTTGCTATCCCTTAGCACTCGAATGTTGTGCTCTTCATTGTCTCATCCATTTTGAACCGCATTGATGTAATCAATTCTTTGCACCACTTGGTGGGCCTTCTCATACCATATTTCCATGTCTTTGCATGTCTCTAGCGCCATAAGGGTGTCTTCATAAAAATTGGTTATCCCTGCAATGAAAGGGTGCCACTCACTCATGAATTTGTTGTAGGCATCCTGGAATTCGCTTCTCAAAAATATTGTGGCATGTGTGGAGTCCTGATAGTATTTCTCCAAATGGTGCAGATGCTCCAACTCCTTCAATGCAATAGCCAAATCCTCTTCATATTTCCTTTCTCTATCTAGGGTGTCATATGTGATCATCATTCTTGTGTTGATAAGCTCATACGTGTTGGCATGCTCTATACTGATCAATTTCTCCTCTGTGGTGATGAGGATGGAACTGTCCAAAGTAAGCATCCTTTTCTTGGTGGTCCTCTTCACGATGGCTTTCCTCTTTCGATCGTAGGCAATTTCTTGTATATTGGCGACCTCATCCACATGTTTGGGATTTTTTTCTCTCCCCAAGTAAGAGTGTTTCCCAGGATCCCAACAATGTATATCTATTCAAGACTAGGTTCTTGAAACTCTTCTGTATGTTCTGAAGGCTTGACCTCTAGTCATTGCTCATCGAGGGGTAAAGTACTAGGAAAATTTGAGGAATCAGGGGCAACTTCAATACTTACTTGGTAATCGACTGTCGAGATGTCGATTTCCTATTGTGGAATCTCTTCCCCTTGTTCAACTGATCCTAGTTCATCCCTCAATTTGTCCATTGGGGTTCCCGGTATGTCCAGTGGCTCAGTGTACAAAGCACTTTCTACCTCATGCTCATTCTGTGGACTTCTCTGACTTGGAGCATCGGGACCTAGGGTGGATTCTTTCTTAGGTTCTTTCTCCTCTGTGATTTTCACCAGAGTCACCAGGGAAACCTATGAACTCTCCTCATCTTCATAAATAGTTATTAAATCATACAAGCAGATTGGTATGCTAGTCCTCCCTGGTGTCTTTGATATTTCAGTTTGGGTTGAAATTTCACCCAGTGACCGGATTTGTGGTGGTGGAATTTCAAGGTTTTCTGGGTCGGTCATTCCTTTAGGTTTTATCGACTCTGAGCCACTTGGATCCCCTCTTCCTACTATTGGGTTTTTGACAGGAACCCTCGTAATCTCTATGAGATATCGGTCATTATGCAACTGATCAATGACTCTCTATGTTTCTGCCATCAAAAGAAATCCCCTTGTCTGTGCCTATGGTGTCAAGAACAAACCCTTCTCTCTGCCTCTACTGTCTCTACTACTCTGATTTCTTCCTTGTCTCCGAGGGCCTCTTAAGTTGAATACTCTATCATTTACACCTGTTCGTCCACGCTCATGGCCTTGAACCTAGTCATGTTTGGGTTGGTCATCCTTTGTACTAGCTCATCCCAGTCCTAGGTGCTCTCTGTGAATATTTCATCCTCAAACTTACCATGAGCATACGACCAACGGGATGATACTTGCGACGCATGTTGGAGGACCAGGCCTTTAGGATCATGCTTGTAGACTCGACCTATCGAGAATCTAAATTCAAGTTGGCTCAGCCCTCTTAGTTTGGATTGAGCAGTATCTTTAACTAGATAAAAGCCTATATGAAAACCATAGGGTATGAAAGATCATTTATTTTCTTTCACCAAGGTGGCGTTATAGCCCTGCACGATGGTATGATAAGAGATTTCTCCCACAATGAGTCAGTCTGGGATATGAATTGGTAGGAGATGTGGTTCTCTAGTGGCCCTGAACACTCTGATGTAGGTTGAGTGTTCGTGTAAATACCAATGGCCTACCTTTGCTATCATTTTCTTGGTTGTCGCCGATACTATTGGAAATTCCTTCTTAAGAATAATAAAGTAAATATGAGTGATGAATTCATCACATATGAGTGCATAATAATTTTTGTACCTGTTCTCTGATAATATGCTGAAGTAAACATGGACTGGGAGCTCCGCAACATGCCATCTTAGATTCATTCTAGCGAAGAAATGTGTTTCGCACATGACATCAAGCAGGTGAGGCCATGTAGAAATTTGGTGCCTCTCCTTCCTTCGACAATTGAGACTTATTTATACACATGCTCAATTTTTTTGAGATTATCTCTCCCCAGTTGAAGCTGCTCCCAACGATTTCCACTGTGTATGCCAAAGGCATCCATGCTTATAAAAACTTGGAGCAATCCTTTTTTCCATATAGTTGGAAAATGAGATCCATAAAATAGTTCTATGGCTCCCTCAGGTTGATTGTTTCGTACCATCCATTTCTCCGATTAGTGAAATTATTGTATTCCTTCCACCATGAAACCATCAACCGACTGGTGTCATGGAGTTCATAGAACTTCACCACAAAGTTCGTGTTGAGTCGCTCCTCTGGGTCTCTGAGCTTGTAGTATTTATGGACTTCTGTCGGGAGGAAGACTCTGACAAAACCGCCATTCTCGTCATTGATCAAGCACTTCTTCTCATCTGTATGGTCAATGATCCATTTCATAACCTCTATGCAGGGGAAAAAGGGGGTTCTTCTTGCCACCATGTGTAAATATGATTCTCGGATGTTGGGGAACAACTGGTCATCAAGCACCCTTACGTCTAGGTTGTTGTGTGGGATATACTCCAGGAATTCTTCTTGAATAATTATATTGAAGAGATCCCCCCACTAAGGGAGTGCTAACTTGGATTCAGTTCTTTCCTCTATATCACCAAAGGCCGGAGGCTGGATGAAATATTTCTTTATTGTTGTTTTGATGACAGGATTTTCCCTAGGGGTGTACTCCAACTGCCTCGTAGTCCCTAGAGAAGAACCTTCACCTATCTCTAGTTCTTTCATATTTGGTGCTCTTAGCTAGTGTCTAGTGATTGGATTTCTCAGTGGAATTCTTCCTTCACCTAGAGCAGAGTTTAGATATTGTTTAAGAAACCAGATGAACATATATAAATGATAACCAACGAATTGACAGACTTGGATACATACCTTTGAATCTTGTTAAACCTGGTTTTGATAATCAAAAGGGTCAGTACAGTATTGAGTTTCTCGATCTGCTCCTTTGGATGCTATGGAATTCACTTACACACAGAATGATTTTTTTCACAATGGTTCTATAGCTTTAAAAAGGGATGATCTTACCGTGTCACATCAGCCATTCAATTCGGTTTATGAGTGAAATTTCAACAAATATGTCGTCGAATCTTTAGAGGAGTTTAAACTTAAATAATTTTTCTCACCTCCATTTACAATTTCACTTCACGAGTCCGACCGACCATCATGTTGTTCCATACTTAGTCAATTTTACGACTACGGGTTCCCGGGTTGGCGGGATAGAGATTTCATATTCCCGTGTTCCTTGATAGAGATATTGCACCTCAAAGTTCTATGATCTACATTTTTTATCCTCGGACTCCCATGAAACTACCTATGTGTCATTTTGCCCAACATGAACCCGTTCGAATGCCACGTCGTCCCACACTTAATCATTTTTATGCCTCCTACCATTGTGGGCTCTCGAGTTCGTGGGTTTAAGGGTTCACAAAAAATATCAAGTTACATATTGCCCCATCCCATCCCCGCCACCCTCGCCCCTTTCCCAATGCACATTTACTATGATTTTAATGATAATAACTTACCATATAGGTTCGAAGGGATGGCCATTAATTAGCGAAAGGCTCGAGGAGACCTCCTATTAAAGCGCATTAAATAGTATTTACGGAGGATTATATTATCTCCCACATGCATTCATTCTTAACATAATTTGGAGCAAGTGAACGTCTTTGTCGACTTATGGAAGCAAGTCGACAACAGTTCTGTGGAGATACGCTGAATATTTTTGGACGCGAAGATCAGATTTTTCAGTGGTCCATGGCATATTCCTATTATTCATCCCCTTCTTCCCATAAGGAAATAATCAGGACGTATGGAATTTCGCACGCAAGGTGTGTCCCATAAGTTTTTGATTGCAAGGAGTTCATCACATGGTGCACTGAGAGATACATTCCAAGCCAATGAATCATCCAGTTGCATGACCATTCCCCTGTCTCTCTATCACCTCAAGTTTTACGTAGATGTTGAGGCTCCCTGAGCCAACGCTCACCTTCAGAGGTGAAGATTGTAGGGAGTTATTAAGAAAGAATGAAAATGGAATCAACCTCTTACCTAAATTCCTAGAGAACCCAATGGTCATCCCCAAGGATATCACAAGATTGCAGGTTGGCGCATTCAAAAATCCTTTCCGGGAAATTGCATGGCTTTTTATGAGAATAATTAGACAGGAAACCATGACCAACATCTCCTGGATGATTCTTTACATTCTTTATTTTACGGTCAAGGAACATGCCATATTCGATTGGGGTAAGTTGATTTCCATTGAAATCTCTTCCCATTTGGTGCAATACAAGAAGGACATGAAATTTTTTATGTCATGTTATTTGGTCTTTGTGATAGCACATTGTTGTCAGTTCCCAAGATAATCTATCTACAAGAAGGTAAACTATGATTTTGACCCAGTAACATTTTGGTATCAATCATTATGGAGGCACAAGGCCTCTCAGCACTTTTATGAAGTATTTAATGATTTTGTCTTAGTTTTTAAAGAATTGACGTTTGTAAAAAATGCTCCCCGGATGTCTGACCAGGCGAGTAAGTTCCTAGAAAGGAAGGGGACACTAGAACAAATGGAAAATTACAATGTTATAAGGATTTTTGGATCCAAATAAAATCCTTCCTTCCTTTCATGTCACATATCTGACAGAATGTTTGTTGCTGAGATATCAAGGCAATACACCTAATGGTTGCGTTTTTTCCATGAAAAGAGAAAAAAACAATTCATAACTCTACCTTGGAAAGTTGGGGATTTCATATTTAGGAATATGAACAAGATTGATGAATTCACGGGCCACTTCCACATCCTCAATTTGAAATATGCTAAAAAAGTAAAAGGATTCAACCCTAATGGTATTTTTGTAGAACACCTATTGGTTGTCGGTTTCAGCAACTCTTTCATTAACACTATCCTAAATGAAGATGGAGATAATGCCTCAGGCACTCATGCTCATGACACTGGTGACCTAGAGACAATACTTAGCACCAATGAGTCATACAAGAAGAGAAGAAAAAGTTTGAGTGAGAAAAGTGCCCAATCCCCGACTGTCACACCCAAGAGTACAACATCTCAGAGAAGCGCTCCAATGGCCTACCCAAGTAAGAAATTCAACCACAGTTATTCAGGTGGAGGAGGATATAAGAAACCTCCTTTTGAAAAAATTGAAAGTTCCCATAAAATTCCCATGAGGAAGAAAGGAAAAAACATTGTGCAAGAAAAGGAGGGACCTCGGGGAGAAAGTGATATCCATGATATCTACCTTAAGGATATGGAGCTATAAATTGACATTGAGAAAGTGTTCCCCAATGAAGACCAACTAGAGAACATTGCTCCCCAAAACCCTCAGATGGAAATAATTGGGACCGAGACCTTCAACGAAGAGGAATCTTTTGCATTTCAGAGTGTTGTTTTTGACAGGCAATACAAAAACTTGATTATTGAAAAAAGTGATGTAAATAATAAGAAGGGGAAATCTTGTTCAGAGATTAACCTACAAAACATGCAACTTTTTTAGATATCCCAGATACACCGAGCAACTGGATATTCTCTAAACAACTCTATTGACGGCCTTGAAGCAGAGAATGCCAGGTTAAAGGAGAGAATCAAATAATTGGAGGGAGCTTTAATGCCCCTTCTAATGTTGGCTAGCCCTTTATCAATGATCGATCCTACCACACCTACGACAAATTTAAAAGGATCGGCAAGCCTTCTCACATCAGCCCCAGGCTATGTGGAAAAGAATATAAAGAAAAGAATGGAATTAATAACAGAGGCTTGGGAGATGTCAAAGAGTATGGTCTCTTTTGGAACAAGAGCACATGCTTTTCATGAATATCTGCAAGAAGATTTGAAAAATGAGCAAGGTTTCTACCTCGATGCAGTTGTACCATTTGGTTTTAAAGTCACTAATATGAAAAAATTGAGAAGAAGAGAGGAGGATCTCCCTTCCCCAAATTGAATAAAACAACTGAATGCATGCTGGAAGGAAAAGGTGAAAAATTTGAATGGTATAGTTCAAGCATGTAGCCAGGCCATAACTAGAAGAGAGGAACTATTTAAGAAGCTAATAGAGATAGACCTAGTTGGTAGCACCAATGAATTCCAAGACCCAAAATTGATACTCAACTTGTTTTCTTTAACCAAGCAAGAATTTGATGAACAAGTTGAGATCTTTAAAGGGTTGTCATTCCAATATTTCTATGGCATTCTTGAATATGGTGAAGATGACGTGGAAAATTGGCTAGTTAATTATTCAATTAAAAACCAAGATATTGAAGAAGCATTGCGCAAAATTTCTATTGATCTAAGGGACTTGGAAGGTGAACTCTTCAATATAAAAATCTGGCATGAAATCAATGAGGCACCAATGAGGGTCTACATTGAGGAGTGGTTCAAAAAGGTTGTCGACAAGTTTACCAATAAAAGGAAAAGGACGGTTGAGACGGTTCCCATAACCATCGAGGAAAGACATAAAAGGACATCAACGACCAAATGAAAAAGGAGGAGATACCATCATAGTAAGTTCATACCGATCACATCTTTCTGTCTTTGTCAAGCTCTTCATCCAGTTACTCCACCTCTTTAAATAGAAAGGTTTAATCGAAGACTGATATTTTCCTCTTTTCTTCTTACCAAGTCTTGATTCCTTCCACCACCCACTTTATTCTTTCTACAAACTTCATTTTTATAAATATTTTCTTTATGGTTTGCGGAAGATCCAATCCTAGTCATTATGGAAAACACATTTTAATTTCAGATAATATGTATTGAACTATATATTTTTTAGAAATTCTAAGAGAACTATTTTGGGAACAATCTTGACTGTACTTTGTAACCCATATTTTATGAATATAAATTGTTTGAGTTTGATCTATCGTTATCTTCATTTGAGCTACCCATTTATCACTCTGTCAAAGTTCTCTTATGCATGTAGATCATTTTCTTTTAGTTTTTATGTGATCAGAAATATTTATCCCTACTATGATGGATGTGAGGAATTCTGTTTATTTTCTTTAAATGTATGAATGGGTGTGTGTTTCCTAGTCCATTCTCAGGAATTCTCTTTTAAAAAGAAAATAAAAATATTTTTCGTTTTCTATTTTATTTTCCTTTGACGGACTTCTTTAAAAGTCCCATATTTTCTAAATCTCAAACACAGGAGTACCACCTCTATAAAAACATAGGAGGATTTGCATCCTCATTAGGTTTCCATTTCGGTCCTAATGGATTCAAGTGTCAACAGATGTTTGCATATAATGGGAAACAAGACCAACAACAATGGAAAGATCGGGACGGGTATGAGTCAAGTATAAGAGGCTACCAACTAACTGATGGTACAATGTGGCATCAGCTTCTGGAGAATTACAGGTGGCAGCAAGCTTGAATCTAGACTGGAAGGGAGAAGGGTTTGGTTTACAATCATCCATGTGAAAGTGACGAAGAAGGTCACAAGCATACTTAGACTGGGAAATAAAAATTCCTTCATTGTTTTGCAAAACTTGGAGGCCAAGGAAATAGTGCGAAAAGACTAAGTCTGTCATTTCAAATTTCTTCTTAAGGTTGGTTTTCACATGGTTTAAAAGTTTTGAGTCACTACCAGTAAGGATAAGGTCATCAACATAAAGGACAAGGAGTATGACATGGCTTCCTACTTTCTTGGTATAGACATTAGAATCAAAATGGCATCTAGAGAATCCAGTGGCAATAAGAAAGCTGCCCATTTTTGCATACCAAGCTCGGGGAGCTTGCTTAAGAAGATAAAGAGATTTCATAAGGTAACAAACAAGGCTAGAGTATTTCTTAACATAGCCAGAAGTTTGTTCCATGTAGATTTACTCTTGCAAATATCCATGCAAGAAGGTGGATTTAACATCCATTTAATGGACCTCCCATTTATGTGAGGCAGCAAGAGCAAGAACAAGATGAATGGAATTCATTTTGGCTACAGGGGCAAAGGTTTTATTATAGTCAATTCCTTCAACTTGGGAAAATATTTTGGCAACTAATCGAGCCTTGTGTCTTTCAACACTTCCATCTGATGCATACTTAGTTTTGTAGATTCATTTACATCTGGCAAGTTTTCTTCCTTTTGGAAGATGTAAAAGATCCCAAGTATCGTTTTCCATTAAAGAACGATACTCTTCATTCATTGTTGTATACCAATCTGGATGACCTGAAGCTTCTGAAAATGTCTCTAGATCATGAGTCTCTTAAAATTGAGCCAAACGAGAAGAGGCTCGCTGGAACTGAGAACCATTTTGACGTTGATCTAAAGGATCACCGACAAGATCACCAGTTGTTTCTCATGTTGAACAGTCCCATCTAGGAAGTGGTGGAGCTAGAACTATTGTTGGTTCAGGTTCAAAAGACTCATCTGGAGGAAGGTGAGAAGGCGGACGTGGATTTTCATCCTCACTTTCATCATTTGAAGAAGAAACTAGAATAGTAGAAGGCACAAACTTTGAATAAGGCTTGCAGGCCAAAGAAGGCACAAACGTTGAATTAGGCTCACAGGTCAAAGAAGGCACAAATGTCGAATTAGGCTTGCACACCAAGATATTTTCATCAAATTTAACATCTATTCTAATAATAATTTCATTACAATGTGTTTGAAGAAGTCTATAACCTTTGACATCTTCAGAATAACCAACAAATATACACTTCTCACTTTTAGGCTGCAATGCTTTCTTTTTCTCATCAGGAATGTGAGACCATGCTATACTGCCAAATACATGGAAGTGACTTACATTTGGTTTAAGTTTAGTCCAAACTTCTTCCGGTGTTATATTTTTCAGAGCCTTTGTGGGAGTGCGATTTACTATGTAATTTGCACAGTTGATGGCTTTTGCCCAATACTTTTGACTTAATCCCTTATATTGGATCATACAATTAGCCATTTCTTTTAATGTGTGGTTCTTTCTCTCAGCAACACCATTTTTTTGTGGTGTATATGGAACAATATGTTGCATTTTGATGCCATGTGTAGTGCAGTAACTTGTAAAATTATTGTTCACATATTCGCCTCCATTATCTATTCCTAAACTTTGAATTTGATGTCCAAATTGCTTTTCTACATGGGCCTTGTAGGCCAAAAACTTGCAAAAACTTCACTCTTAAGTTTTAAGAAGTAAACCCAAGTACGTCTGGAAAAGTCATCAATGAAATTTAAGAAATACTTGCATGCATAAAAAGAAGGAGAAGAAAGTGGACCACACAAATCACTGTGAACAAGCTGCAAAGGGCCCGAGGCGTGCCAAGAGACACATTTGTCAAAAATGTCCCGATGATGTTTGCTGAGAAAAAAACCGACACAAACACCATCTCTACATGAAATAGGAGAAAGACCAGTCACCATCTGTTGATTACATAGTTACTGCAATGAGCGATAGTTTAGGTGACCAAACTGCTCATGCCAAAGTTTTCTCAAGTCATCACTATGAGCAACAAAAACTGAAGAAAAAGATGATGACCCAAAGTTTTCAAACTTGTACAACCTGGTAATATCATCAACAATTCTAGTTTCAAGAACATGCTTAGGATCTTTTAAATCCTTGATTACAACTTGGTGAGGTAAAAACTCTACGGTTTTACCTTCACCTGAATGAGTGATTTGATATACTGATACAAGGTTACAAGAAAGACTTGGAACACATAATACATCATTGAAATGACCATTTTTGACTTGAATTGCTCCATATCCTTCAACATTAAGAGATCTATCATCACCAACAAATATTTTCTTGATGTTACATTCATTTAGAGCAGAAAATATGTCTCTATCCTTAGCCATATGATAAGATGCTCCAAAATCAATAAGCCACTCATCAGAAGAAGAAGTAGAAGTTGTATTGAAGGAGAAACCAGAAGCATAAAGTGCATTTCCATGAGAAGAAGAAGTAGAATCAATATTGATGTTTTGCTTCTTCATCATTGCTTCTAAAACTGCCACATTCTTGAAACATTTGGACTCATCATGACCATCTTTATCAAAAAAGTTTAAATGTTTTCCAGTATTCTTATTTTTATATTTTGCTCCTTGTCACCATTAGGAGTGGAAGTTGTCTGAGTGGGTTTGGGACCCTTATATTTCTTGTTGTTGTGGCAAGGATGTTGCTTCTTGGGATTCTTGGGTTTATTTTTCTGATGGACAACTATATCTTTGTTGGAGGTACCTGTAGTGTTGATCACTCCAAGTTGTACAAGCTTATGTTTCTCTCTAATCAAAGCATCCAAAAAAATTTCAAGAGTGGGTTTACATAAGTTGTCCCTAGAGCCTCTTTCATGGCATAAAAGGTAGATACAAACACAAAATATGCACTACCTAGTTTAGAAAGAATAATATAGATGCAACGATCTTCTTCTATCTTTATCTTACATTCTTCACATAAAGTTCTGAGTGATTTAAACTTAGATAGATAGTCTTCAATGCAAGAAAAAACACTTGGACTTAAAGTCAATACTTGATTTTCTAACTGTTGTGCTCAAATAATATTGTGTTTACCAAACATAAATTCAATCTTTCGGCAAGCTTCTTTGGTTTTATCAATTGATTGAAGGTGGAACCTTAAATCAAGAGAGATGGACACTCTAATTAATCCACATGCTTCGCCATTCCTATTATCCCATTTGAATTTCTTATCAGCATCAGTGGGTGTTGTTTCCTTTCCCAAGGTAATCCTGTACAAGCCTTTATTTCTTAATAAATCCTCCATATGGATTTCCATTGGAAGTAGTTGGTGTTGGTAAGCAAAATATTACTTGAATAATTGACGCAACCCACACTCCTCGGAGTACGATCGCCTCCTCCAGGACCTTCTCTCTTCTCGGCCCGAAGAACGTAAATTCTCTTCTATCTCCCAATCGGAAGATCTGCACCCACAGTTCTTGTCTCGTGATCCCCTCTACTTACTTATCGGAGGGATCGGAACTTCACGCTTCGCGAGTTCTCTATTTATCAACTGGGTTCTCGAATCCCCGAGGCCCGATGTATCAGTCAAGGCTGACCTTTTCCCGCTTGTCAGGACTTCGCTCTATCGCATCTCGCTACTCACGACTCTAAACAATTGGAGCTCCAATCTCCGATATGCGATAAGCCGAAATGCCGATATCTTGACCTCGCTCCCTCGCGACTTCGCTACTCGCGAGTCCAACTATCCTACCTGTCGACTCTCGATACCCGAGATGTCGAACTTTCAATAGTCTATGCCACCTGTCCTCCACTATCGCCTATGGCCCACACTACTGACGTGGCTATCGAAATGTCGCCCCTCGTGCTCTCGTGACTTTTGGCGACCAAATCTTCTACTCCTTCTCCCGCGATGGTCCGATAGCCGATCCACGAATAGCTCTACGCTCCTCGTGATCCCGATCGACGGCTCTTTTTCACCTAAGCTTCGAACCTTTACTATCCTTGCACTGTAGCCTCCCTGCAACTCCAAGAGATCCAACGATTCCACAGAACTCACTGATTTCCCACGAAGGATACTGACCGTCCAATTATTCCTTATCAATTCCATGAAATGAGAAGTGTCTCTCCACGAGATGGCTTCGCCAACCTGTGATTCTTCCGTTCACCCTATCCACGTAACTACTCTTCACTGCCCTTTAACAACTCAAAGGCCTATCCTTCCTGATCTTTCACGACCCCAAACCTTCTAGGAAGAAACTCTTGCACGCACTCCTTGTGGCAATTCTTCAACAATGACTAAGTGTTGAAGCCTTCTCGACTCTGCGCACTCCTGCAGCAGCAGTCTTTCACTTCCTTTGCTCAGAATCGCAACTCTAAGACTTATTCTAGCCTGTGCATGCCTTGCATGGCTCTAGTGCCCTTTCTGCACTTCTGGGAACTTAGAACAAAAATTATCTCTATCTGAACCCTTCTGTCAATGCACTCCTTGCGGATGATTCCACTGCACTCCTTGCAGGAATTCTCTGGTTCAATATAGAGAAACAATTGAAACTAAATCCTTGTTCTCACAGACTTCACTTCAACCATGAAATCACATGCACAGCATATGAAAGAAAATGCATGACAAAAGGCAAACATTCATGAGCATAATATCAACAATATACAGAGAATAACACAACCATGGAATTGAATCAAAGCTTTCTTCTATTAATTCAATATCTGTACATAGGTGTTCTTCATGCAGTTCTCTGTATGCTCTTCTCTTCTGAATGCTTCCAACTATGTTACAATGTACAAAGGAGGGTGTCTATATCCCATTTCCCTCTCGAGCTCTAAAGCTACCAAATCTAGAATTAAATGTTCTATCTACCTTTACATTAAATCTATTAAATGCCTCAGCTACTTAAGGACGTGAGCTATCCACTCAAGGTCCATTACAATATACAAAGTTCGCTTCATCAAATCACACATTAATGTTTTGCACAAGAGTTTCAAGGTGCAATCCAAAAAGAAAATCACGCTGGCTTGTCCAGCTGTCTCCCGCGTTCGCGCTGGCTCGCTTGACGTGGGCGATGCTTCTGCATCAAGAATCCATATTAAATATGTAGATAATATGGATTTAAAAACTTAAAATGATGATTTGGATGGAAATATCTTGAAAAATTAGGTGGTTTAAAAAAAACGACACTGAAAATGGACTTGGGATGTGAAAGTTATGCCCTTTTAAAAAAAGGCATAAACGGTAACCAAAGGACCACGTGATGAAGTGACCCACTTTTATAAGAGGAAGTGGGGATCATTTTTACATTGAAGTAACCTTATACAAGAAAAAATGCATGCAAAATAAATAACTCTAAAATTTTAAAGATACTTAGTGATTCACTTTTATACTTGAAGTGAAATACACTTTACAATGGAGCATGAACTTTTTCAAAAAAAGTAACAAAAAGAGAGACTTAAACTCAAGACCTCTTACTTAATAAGGAAACTTTTAACCAAATGGGCCAGCAAAACATATTGTATTGTTTGGCAGGAGGATTGGGGGTGTTGTTGATGTTGTTGTTGTTGTTGTTGTTGTGGCCTTGGAGAGTGTGATAGAAAAAAACTCTTTCACACAAGAAAAAAAAAATTGCTTCTCAATGACAACAAGGGTTAGATCTCGGTTAGATTACCTGAAAAATGCACCTTTTCCTATATGTTTTCTATTTTCTGAGATCGCACAGGGTGTAGGGAAAAGAGAATACATGGATCTAAAAGAGTAGCAACCCAAAAACAAACAATATAAAACAAAAATAATACTCTGCAAAAAATTTAAAAATGGTGTATTCAAGCATTATACCTCTGGATCTGACTGAAATGGTCGTATCTTGGGAAAAATGAAACCTTGTCAAGTACAACGAAAAGTGTTCCTGAATGGAATGAGTGATCTATATGCAATGGAATAGTCATTTCAGCCCATAAATGTGAGGAAATGAAAGAAAGCGAAGATGAGGTAACTTGGCTTCACGATCTCAATCTACAACATGAGCGGGTCTTCAAACAAGCTCTGATACCATGTTCGAAAACATATATCAACATATCAAATATCAACACAACCGAGATCAAATATCAACACATTGAGGTTTTGACATGGTAAAACCCCTATGGGGAAACATCCATGGGCCCAGCCAACGCGGCCACTTGGAGCAGTTTATTAATACAAAAGAAAAATATTACAGAGAGATTTTACAAGAGAGTTTCTCATAATCTATCATCAGAAAATGACCCTCCATTCTCTTTAAATAGATATCATGGACCAATCAGGTGTTAAGCCACATATCAATGGTGGTTAAGATCGAGGAAAATATGAACCGTTGGATCACTCTATGTCGGGAACATACCGTGACCATCGAATTTCCTAACTACAAATGCATACTAATGCATACTAAAGAAACACACTAAGAAACACACTTTTACCTAACAAAAAATTAGAACAAGTAGATCTCAACTAACTCATAAGTGTCTAAATATCCTAACACATAGATAGGTCATGGATCTCTAGAAAATATTTGAAGAAGATTGGTACAAGTTGTGATAAGTTTTTAGTGACAGTTGTGATAGTGACAAAGTTGATTCAGTGATAGTGATAGGTTGTCTACATTTTGAATTTATATTTCATGGTGGTTGGACGGGGAAAGGATAGGTTCTTGTAGCCACCTTTTGGTTGTAGCCGGAGAACATAAGGGTTGTAGCCTCCTTTTGGTTAGAGCCAGAGAATTGGGGAGTTGGAGCTTCCTCAAGTTGTATCCTGGAAATATAGAGGGTTGGAGCCTCCTTCCAGTTGGAGTTGGAGAAAAAAGGAAGTTGATGCTTCCAATGAATGTACTTATTAAAGAAATATAAGAAAAAACATTCCATGTTATTCTCCCGCTTTGGGTTTCCATGTAAAAATATTGGTGTACTGTGTATGTGTATGATTGCTCATTGTTCATTGTTTATTTATTATGCACTTATTGAATGATATTGGTAAACTGCTCATAAATTTAACAACACTTATATAAAATTGTGGATAAAAGGGATTAAAAATAACTATTATTGATTCACCCCCCCTCTCAGTAATCCAACAATTGGTATCGGAGCAGGTCCTTCAAAATAAATTTTAACCACTAGAAGGAGATCATGGATTACTCAAAGGTTGGGATACCACAGTTTGATGGGGAAGATTATTCCTTCTGGAGAAGAAGAATGAAGACACACATACAAGCACTAGGATTTGATGTTTGATGATCAATAGTAGATGGATACAAAGCACCAACCACTCCTCCAACATATAAAGATGGAAAGAAACTTGAAGAAAATAATTCAAGAGCCACAAGTGCACTCTTGAATGGTCTGACAAAATCAATATACACCAAGGTTATGGATTGTGATTCCGTGAAAGAAAATATGGGATGAGCTAAAGAATATATATGAAGGAGATGAAAAATTCAAGGAAGCTAGACTCCAAATTTTCAGAGCCAAGTTCGAACAATTGAAGATGAAGATATAGCAGCCTACTTTCTACGATTTGATGAAGTAGTAAACAATATTAAAGGTCTGAGAGACGTGAATATTGACATGGGAAGATGCAGGGAACCTAGACGATAGTTTACCAGATGCACATTTATTTTTAGTTGAAATGATAGATGACTGCTTTGCAGAAATTGTCCATTTTTTTAGTATAGGAATCGCTCCATTTGACATGACACTAGCACAAAAGAAGAAACTAGTGGTTAAAGCAACAGATTATCAGTTCATCACAGGAAATCTTTATAATTTAGGCACAGATGTGATACTACGATGATGTGTATTAGAACATGAAATATCAATGATCGTAGTGGAGGTGCATGATGAAATTGTAGGAGGTCATTACACAGGAAAGGAAACAACTCAAAATATATTGCACACAAGGCTATTGTGGCCCACCCTCCATAAGGATGCTAAGGAATATTGTCAAAGTTGTGATGTTTGTTAGAAAGTAGGAAGGCCATGATCATGAAGGGATGATATGCCTTTGAATCTACAATTCACCTTGTAGGCATTTGAAAAATGGGCAGTAGATTTTATCCAACCAATTAATCCACCAGTGAGGATATTAGGAGTCAGGTACATAATTAATGCGACAAAATACTTGACAAGATGGGTAGAGGCAGAACTAGTTATAGATTATAGCATGGATACAGCTTCGCGGTTCTTATTTGAGAATGTAGTTACAAGGTTTGGGTTTCCTAAGGTACTTATGAGTGATCATTGGACTCATGTTTTGAACAAGACAATTGCAGCATTGACATAAGAGTTCTAGATTC
The DNA here is from genome assembly GCA_000966675.3 of Picea glauca. Lineage (NCBI taxonomy): Eukaryota > Viridiplantae > Streptophyta > Pinopsida > Pinales > Pinaceae > Picea > Picea glauca. The sequence continues at coordinate 64,906 of JZKD02S2146130.1, forward strand.
AACATCGAAAGAGCACTTTGTATCACCCTCAATAAAATGGAACTGTAGAGGCATTCAATAAGATACTAGAGAATGTATTGACAAAGGTATGTAATGTAGGATGGGACGATTGGGACTTAAGGATTCCTGTAGTTTTATGGTCTTATAGAACTACATGTAAGAAGTTGATCAATCATACACCCTTTAGTTTAGTGTATGGTCAGGAAGTAGTCATGGCCATGGAATTTCTTGTACCAAGTATGAACATTGTTGTGATGACAAACCTTACGAATTACAACGCAATAGAAGAAAGATTATCACAATTATTGGTATTAGATGAAGACCGACTTGCTGCATGGTTCCATCAACAAGTACATAAGGCACGTGAAAAATCATGGCATGATAGATACATCAAGAAGAAGAAGTTCCAGATAGGATATTTAGTATTTCTCTATGATATTAAGTTCTTACAGCACCCTAGAAAGTTCATGATGCACTGGCTAGGAGCATACGTGATCAGATATGTGATAAAAGAAGGTGCTATGTAGTTAGAATTGTTGGATGGACAAGTCCTAGAAGGACTAGCTAACGAGAGTCGGCTGAAACTGTAGAGGGACGACCATCCTTCCATGCACTAGGTGAATTGTGTAGGTTATGTACCATAGAACTTGTGTCATAGTGTACTATAGAAATAAAAGGCAGAAAAGAAAGAAAAAGCAAGAAAAATCAAGAAAATGGTTCAAGGAAGAAGTAGAAAGTTGAAGAGTCCAAGAAGATAATATTATAAGGTAAAAAGGAAAAACAAGAAAATTTTGTAGAAGAGAAAGAAGAAAGTAGAAGAGTGCACAGATGAAGGAATCTAGGTTGATCAGAGAGTCGAGATCACACAGAGAGAAGAGATCACAAAGGGAGAAGAAATCACACAGAGAGAAGAGATCGTGCAAATAACAATTAAGAGTATTTAAGACAATCCATGATGGGACATGCAATAAAGAGCTACCATGACGACGAATTAGTGGCATTGTGTAACCATAATTGTATATTGGATAGAATATTTTGACATGTTGGAGAATCTAGTGGATAAATTGCCTAAGATATGGAGTTAATGAAGCATTACAATATGTAATGAATGTAAATCACTAGTGTATTAGACAACTATTTTAGGCATGAAGGGAAGCTAATAGATGGCGATGAGTTATATAAAAAAGTGAAGGGTCGATGGGGGAAGGTTATTGTAAGTTATAGTTCGCATAGAGAGTCGATTTGCAGAGCCCAATTGTACACAGAGAACAGTTCCATAAGAAGATGGCACCACCCAAGGCAGCAACAACTTCAACATCAATACCAAAAAAACAACGCAGTCAACCAACAACGAAACCTGTATTTGAAGAGACACAAGAGGCATCCTAATCAATGTTGAGATTCCCTAGGGAATATATACCACCAAGAAAGTCATCTACAAAAATGGTCAACCTACAGAAAGACATGAAGTATCCACTCGTGGAGCCAGAGATTCCATAGGGAGTGATTGTGTAAGAAGACATGCTAGGCCTAATACCAAGTTTAAAGTATGCTAACCACAACATCGTAGACGAGAATAAATTTTTGGAGTTGTCATTGAGTAAATATCTGAAGAGGTACATCATTCAAGAGACCAAGATGGTCATGATAGAACCAGAGATATGGGCAAAAAGGTTGCAGAAAATAAGCATTTTAAACTTATTCGATATGCCACACTTTGGGAGGAGCCTAGAAATTAATTCCTACATCAAAATGTTGTTGAGTTGCATGCATGTGGGATACTTGTGTCTTGACAGTCTGGTATCAATTGATATAGAATTTATCGTGCACATTCCCAGCCTACCTTCGCAAGGGAAGGACCCCTCATTGTTGTTCTCCAACAAGAATAATGAAAAGGCTCTCCTAGAGTGCATGTAGGAGAAGTTTCATACATTCTGCGGACAATGTGGTTTAGATGTCACAAGAATATGCAACCTAATAGTAAGGTTTGTGACACAAGCCTTAGCTTGTAAACTGCTAAGAAAATGTCGAAAAGACCAATTCCCAACAGTAGTAATAGCGGCAGCTGAAAGGTGTATCGAGGGTGTCTAGATGAACTGGGTAGAGTTCTTACTCAACCAGTTCCTAATTGATTGTGAAGAGGCACAATATAAAGGCACCGAGTCCCACCATGCCTGGTTTTTAATTATAATTGCACTATCAACATGGAGGGAGCTAGATGACATGTAGTTTTTGGGAGTCAAGGATAATCCATGTCTGGTTGCATGATATCAGAACTTATGGCATATTACGCATAAGGCGGGACAAATGGACAACAATGTTGCCTTTTATATTTATAAAGAAATTATTAGGGAAAGCATAAGGACAATGTGAATACCAACAGAGGTGGTCGACACGTGTAAGGAAGTTGCGTTGTAACACACCTGACCCCTAAGTATGCTTTTTAGGGGTGGGGCATCAAAATTTCACTTTCCTCTCAACATATATAAACCTCTTCTTAATGACACCATCGTCTTCTGCTCATTAGAAGCTTTCCAACGAATATCATCATATATTATGGCCCCTTAAAGTTTCAAGATCTGTAACATATCCGCCTCAAGCCACTTCGTTTCCACGTGGCTCTTGCCACTTGTATTCCTATGTGGCATAGACATGGCATCCACCTCTTTCCCCTGTTTGTAGCACATAAGCTATTGGGAAATTCGGCGCTCAGTTCTTCGATGTTGAACGCCCCTTTTTTTCTTCTACGTGTCTGTCCTCCAAAGTCCCGACATTCCAAACTTTTGAAGGATCTCGAAATCTTTCCACATGGCTATGGCCTTAGGCCCATTTCAAATCAACCGAGCTCACCACTCCAATCCTCTAGAGTTCTGAATTCCCAGACTCCCGAAGGGTCTGCACTTACACGTGGTGATGCACTAAACACATAGGAAAGGACATGTGGGTTCGGGCCTTCGGTAGATTTAACCCTAGTGTTCCATCCTCCCAATATTCACGAAGTCCCAAACTCCTAGAGTCTCAGGTACTCCACTAGACTTTGGTTGAGCGTTCATGCACAAGGGGAATGACACGTGAAAAATGATAGAGGTGACACATGGCCCCATCAGTGGGTGACACATGTCACATTATAATAGGTTCATAGGGATTTTGAAAAGTACAAATCAAGGTGACACGTGGCACGTTGAATGTGGGTCCACATCACCCTAGGTGACATCAACATGCCATGTCCCTCTGGAATGACAACCTTCCAGTGCCCCTTAGATCTACAGCTTGCAACATGTCCACATATATCTACAGATCTATGACCTCCATTGCTTTGCAACTTCAACATTTGGGGAATCCATGGTATGGTATCCTTATTTCTCCCAAAGAGGTCAACGTCAGGTTGACCATGGTTTGGATCGAACGGTCATGAGAGGTCCCGAAGCTTCCTCGAATCAATGGTCCTCATCATTTCACTACTTCGAAATTTAGGAGTTTGGCTATGTAGTTTTCATTTTACTCCCGGAGTGGTCAATGTAGGGTTGACCATGGCCTAGGTCCAACGAGAGACATTTTGTAGAAGATACAGGTGACACATGGCACCCCTATTATGGGTCTATGTTTCCCTTGGTGACATTGTCAGGCCATGTCACTTCGGTGATATCCTCATTCATCAGCATGTCAAATCTCTTGGAGTAGGGCTTCAATGGAGTGGTTTAAACTAGTCGATTGGACAGTTGAGGAGGGTCCCAGAGGATCATTAGATCCATGGATCACGTTAATTTTCAACTCTGGCATTTGGGTTTTTCCCCGCTTGACACTCCCTTTCTTATGAAGTGGTCAAATTTGGACTGACTGCGACTTAGATCTAACGGCTAGGAAGGACCCCAAAATTCCTCAGATCTATGGTTTGAGTTACTTCGTAACTACGACATTCGGTAGTTTTGGTGTTTCTGAAGTCATAGTGTCACTGAGATCTGAAATTAAGGAGTTCTGAAGCCAGAAAGGAAGCTTAGATCCTTACGTACTTTAGCCAAGGGTTCCAAGGTCTTGATCATATGGGTTTCCTGGTAAGCCTCGAGGTTCCATGCTCTACCCTTAGTTGTTATGTGGTTAGGGCCATGGACATGAGCCCCTGGTCACATAGACAGATGGTTTGAAAGGAGCGCCTTTCCTCCACAGAGTTTGAACTTAGTGATCTGTGAAGGTGAAATAAGGGGTAGGTATGATGGAGGTGTTCAACAAAGTCTAGACACCACCCTTATAATATAGAATCATTGCCTGGGGAAAATTTCCATGAGGGCCTTATATTAAATACAGGCGTCATAAGCTTATTCTTAAACTCCTTTGACATCCTATATCTAACAGATCTCCTGCTACTAAGTAGAGGAAAACAAAAACCATGCAAAATATAGAGACTTACAGGAAAACAATAACCGTTTATAATGATTATTCAAACATTGTAAATTTAATCATAGACCCAGACATTCAACTATGATTTCGACTTTAATGCATAGAGTATAGGAATAATTATAAGAAGACATGATAATGATGCAATTGCTGAGAAGGGTGCCTATTTCCACCCAACCGTAGGCACATCCACTCCTGAACAGATTTATCGATGCCCACCCCCTATCTAGAGCATAACGCTCTGAGAGAGATTATTTCTTCTTGATCAACAACATCTAGGGACAGAGGTTACTCTCCTCCTCCCATGATAACTTGGAAATTGTTAATTCTTTATACCAAGAAAGGGAGTCTGCAGTCTTCTTTGCAACCTCGTTTATCAGCATGAACTGAAAACGCTACCAGCAGCCTCTCGCACCTAGAACAAGCTTGCATTTTTTCTCTCTTCCTTCGCCAGAGAGCTACATGCACTCTCTCTTGCTTGTTATATCTTCTTCCCATGAGTTCCTTTATCTTCTTGTCTTCCTCAGGAAGATTTTGTGGGTCTGAATCCCCAATTCATGGTTAGTTCAAGGAGTCTCTCATATGGGTACTCTACCCATATCCTCATTAACTCTTGATGAGGACTTCCCCCACCACCTGCCTGGCTGGTAATTTATTTTTGGGTCAAAGGACTATTCTGGGACTGAATAATTTAAATCCAGTAAGGTACTAGTCTGGTGGAGGTTATCTCAACCATTTTTTATCCCCCTCACCACCTCTCTCATATCATCATGGTCTACCTTGGAAAACTCCCTCCTCAACAGTTATGAAAAACTATCCATTTTATTCAATAACAGGAAATACATATATATTTACATTACCTTTTTCTAATAAAAGGTTCATTAGTTCCAATTTCCACACATATTCAGTCTGGCCATAGTCTATAGGTAAGTTATAGTAATATTTACAAGTTGGGGGAAACAGGGGTATTACAATCCCCTCCCCCTTAAAGGAACATCATCCCCAATGTTCTACTTGTCGATGTGCTCTGTATGTATAGAAGTAAACAAAAATGGGTATGCATGTTTCATGGAATCCTCCATTTCCCATGTAGCCTCATCTGGACCAAAGTGTTTCCACTGCACCTTGACCTGTGCAATGGTTTTGTTCTTGAGTGGGATTTCCTTCCTGTCTATTATGTATTGTATCTGTAGGAGGAATTGTCCCTCTGGTTCCACCTGAATCACAGATCAATCAATTATATGTTTAGAATCATGTACAAATTTCTTCAGTAATGAAACATGGAAAACATTATGTTCCTTCACTATGGGAGGAAGTGGTAGTCTATATGCTATAGGTCCCACTCTATATAGAATTTCAAAGGGTCCACAATATTGAGGTGCCATCTTGGCACAAATTCTGATTCTCAAGGAGCTTTTCCTGGGTCTAACTCGAAGATACATGTGATCCCCTGTTTTGAACTCTCTAGGAGTCCTCTTTCTATCTACATAAAGTTTTTGTCTATCCTAAGATATTTTCAGATTTTGTTTTATCCGAATTACTTGTCATTCCATTTCCTTTAACATATCTGGTCCGATTGTAATTTTTTCTACTAGGTTATTCCCACTGATTGGAATATTGCATTGTCTACCATAGAGGACCTCAAAAGGGCTCATCTTTAATGATTCTTGATAGCCATTGTTATAAGAAAAATCTACCGGTGGTAGGTAGTCTTCCCACTTCTTGGGTTGGTGCATTACATGCATTCTTAACATGTCCTATAACACTTGGTTTACCCTCTCTGTTTGTCCATCAGTTTGAGGGTGATAACCCGTAGTGAATAATAATTTAGATTCAAAACCAACAAACTGAGATTTCCAAAAGTTTGAAGTAAATTTTGTATCTCGGTCGGATATGATTTCTTTAGGCATGCCATGCAGTCTAAATACTTCCTTCATAAAAATAATGACAATATATATTGCGTTGCAAGTTGATTTGATGAGAATAAAGTGAGTAGCCTTGGTTAGTTTGTCCACAAATGCCATGATGGCATCATTCTATTTGGTTTATTTTGGTAACCCTGTGATGAAGTCCATGGAGATGGTTTTCCATTTCCATTCTGGAATTGGTAGGGGTTGCAACAACCCTACTAGATGTCGGTGTTCTACCTTAACTTGCTGATATTCTAGACACTTAGCTAAGTAATTAGATATGTCCCTTTTCAGTTCAGGACAATAGAATATCCTCCTAGTGGTTGTGATCATTTTCTGATAACCAGGATGACTAGTATATGGTGTTTTGTGGAGTTCATCCATTATGAACCTCTTCAAGTCGTCATAATTTGGAATATACAACCTACCTTTGTAGGTTAGCAGTCCATCATTCAATAATGGATAGTCCTCATACTTCAGCCCTGCGGCTCTTGCTCTAAGTATGACTTCATAGTATTGAAAAATGGATATGTTTCTTATGCACTTTCGACTCTCTTCTTGACGTTTGATTCACAGGTGTTTACATCTGTTAACTGAAACACTTTTATACTTATACTAAGGGCATCAACCACCCTATTTTATTTTCCTTTCATATGTTTGATTTCGAAATCAAATTCACTAAGGAGAGCCACCCTTCTAGCTTGTCTGGCATTGAGTTTTGGTTGATCAAACAAATACCTCAACCCACTATGGTCTGTCATGAGCACAAATCTTATACCTAGGAGGTAATGCCTCCACATTTTTAAAGCATGTACTATGGAAGCCAATTCCATATCGTGGTTGACATAATTGATTTCATGCTCATTCAATTTTATGGATTCGTAGCAAATCACATGTCCTTCTTTTATAAGGACTCCTCTGAGCCCTTCCTTGTAGGCATATGTACACACAAGGAATTCCTTGTTTGGGTATGCAACATTCAACACAGGTGCCTTGCTTAGAAGGTATTTTAGCTCTTGGAATCTCTATTCACATTCTGATGTCCAAATGACTTTAACCCCCTTTTTCTGAAGGGAGGTGATTGGGCAACCAATCTTGGAGAATCCTTTTATGAACCTTCTATAGTATCCTTCTAGGCCCATAAAGGATTTGATATTAGATACATCCTTTTGGATAGGCCAATCTGTAATGGATCTGATCTTGTCACGATCAACTAACACTCCTCCTTCAGAAATAACATGGCCTAAGTAATGGACCTGTTGTTGAGGAAAATAATTGAAATGATCTTACTCAATAATTTTCAGATTCTTCTTGGATAAAGAAAAATAGACGGGAATGTCAAACTAGGTTTATATCCATAAAAAATAAGATCCTAACTCACAAATATTGATTACAAGTGCTTAGACTAGTCCTTTTTAGAATTAAAAGCTTGCTAGAAAATTCATTAAATATGATTTTCTGAATAAAACAGTTGTTGAAATAAATGTATAGACAAAAGTAAGGACACCAAGATGATAATCAAGATAGATGAGACATAAATAAATCTTTTATTTCATTACAATTCACCAAAGAGTCATTCCTTTTACAAAATTTCATGCAGAAATTTTGGACCAAAGTCAAATTTAGACATCCCCGATGGAACATACAAAAGGACCTCTGACAGAAAATAAAAAACTGAACTCTAAAAGTTGGATCATCTTGCCACAGATTGTTGCCCACTCGACTCTACACAATAGCCTTTGTCAATCATGAAAACTAATTCACAAATAGACAAGTCTACACAGACTATCAACGATAGATCAACACCTATGAAAAAAAAGTGTCTGAATAATGTAATTCAGCCTTGAATCTTGATGTCTACAATAAGACCCTACTATAATAAAAAAGAATTAGGCTGTGATAAATTAAGGAATGAATGAAAATTTAACCATCTCAACATAAACTCAAAGAGAAAACCTTAGTATGCTTGTCCTTCTGTCCTCCCCTTGTTCCTCCCTTTCCTTTTGCCTTTAAGCAAATTAAAATTGGTTGAAGTAGTTGAACTACCTCATTAGTTAAGTTAACTAAAGACTCAACCAAATTTTTAGTTAGGGGGAAAAGTAATAATCATAGTAAAGGATATAATTAAATAATAACTAGTAGGTGGGACCCTTTGTGACTCCCTTTAGCTTCTTAACAATCATAAAATAACTAGTTAATTAAGAAAAACACCCCTCCTTGTGACTCCCATCATCACATTAACACTTGACAATTTATCTGATTGATATTTGAAATTATTTTCAAAAAAATATATTACTCATATATCCAAAGAAAACACGTTTTCCAAAACTTCTGAAGTCAACTGTCATCAACAATAAATAACATAAAAACTCAAAAACCATATTTCTCACTCTGAGATGCAATCTTTCCTTGATTTCTACTGTCACCCTTTGATTTTCTTGAATTTTCCTTTGGTCGCGTTGAGCCTTTAGGCCTAATCGCATTGATCACGTGAGACCAATCATCCCTCAAATGCATCTGGGAAGACATAGATTTATCAGAGCCATTGGAGGGTGAGGAAGGGGAAGCAGTAGCTTTTCCTTTGTCAGGGGCATGGTGGGCCTCACTTTTCAATCTCTTGCTAGCATAGGAGGAATGCACTAGAGAGTGGGCAAGGGCATCTTGGAAAATCTGATTGTTGGGCAGGGGAGAAGGTAAGGAGAAATTGAGCCAGCCAGGATGTTGGGAGATTGTCGGGTGGACAATATCTTGCCATCCGTCATTTTCGGGAACCTTGGGTTGCAATGAGACATGAGGGGGCACAGGAATACCAAAGACTTATGGAGCTTGGAAGGGAAGCCTTTCAAGACTAGGTTGGACCACCCCTTTCCCAATCTAATTGAAAAATCCAGCCTGAAATAACTGGCCTAACTCTTGTGAGTCAACATCAATATGTATGGAAAATATTAGCCTTTTTGGGCCTCTATTCCAATTACCTCTCCTTCTGTTGCCTCTGCCATGGCTACCTCAGATGAAAAATCTCATTCCTGCATGAATTATTGATTATCAAATAGCCCCTTTACAACGATACATGACAACTCTTTAAAAATATGAAATATATTTTGGCTCAACAACATATCAGACTCATGCAATCCAATCCATACAAATTGTTTAATTGTTGTCGATGAGCAAGGGGTGAACAAAGGTTCTGGGATATGCAAGGGGTTTGTATTGAGTGAAAAATGATAAAATGAGGGGGGGATAAACATGGTTACTACTCAAAGACCACAACAATCAACTGTAACGCAAATCGAAGAAAATATCACTGTAATCCAAGCAATAAAATGTGAATTCAAACTGCTTCAATACATAATCCTTCTTGATTGTAATTAAATTTTAGAGCAAGGAGTGAAAAATTAATGTGGGAAGGTGATGGGGTTGTAATTAGTGAAAAGAGAAATAATGATAGGGAAAGAGAGTGAATATCTTTCATAAAATTAATTAATTAATCCATAAAACCATTCTGTAAAAGGAAATAACACCAACCAAATGACCATTGTGACCCGTAAAACAATTACTGTGTACAGTTCAAACAATCATGTGCATTAACTTGCTCCTTGTTTGTAATCAAATATTTAACATAGTGTCATCAAAACAAGACAGTATGAATTCCACAACAACCTGTAGGGTATCTCTTTTCTTCTCATTTGTCCATTTAATATTTTTAAAAAATTCCAAATGAATAAACAGTCACTTAATTCCACTATGTTCAGTATCAAAAATCAGCCACCTTCTATCAACACAGACACAGAAAGCATGCCTCGATTTAATCCCTCAATTCCATCTACAATTAATTATAACGAGATCATACTTCCACAACACCTATGCCTATCACTGTTAAAATGCATGATATTCATTAAACATACATAGTGGACAGTCGACACAATGATCCATATTTAAATTGCAAAGATCCTGACTTTCCATTTAAACACACAGACAACAATCACCACTTCAACTCATGCTATGTTGTGGAACACACAAACCATTTGACAAAAAGAAAGTGTATTTCTGTGACTATACAGGTCCAATTCTCTTTGAATCTAAACATTCACAATGTTGGGCTATCAATCCATTACACTGAGGCAACAACAGTATACCCGATATCATAACATAAATGGATCAAATTGCAACAAAGCCATGCTTAAAAAATCATGACCCTCTCTGATGGCACAATCAAATAATATCGATAATAATTACAGTGGATGGCCATGCCATAATTACCATGATTGCAACACTCCATTTGGAAATTAAAAACACATAGTAACAACAATCATTAACTCCTTAACATGTTGTAGGAATGCCACACACATACCCACGCATCACACATAAAGCATCGTTGTGCATTATCAATTGTAAACTAATGTTGGTTTAACAATCCAACAATTATAATGTAAGAGACAACGACTGTGCATTTCAACCAATTCTCCAATCAACCAATTATCATGTTGAGTTTGTCAATTTGATTGTCAAAATAACCAATGTAGTGACTAAATACCAAAACAAACACCACTGTCAATCATAATCAACAGAGACGAGCCAGAAATTGAACATTGCCGATAATACACCAACAACTCATAACAACCAACAATGTACCTGACGGCCATAATGGTTTACTCTATCAAAACCTGGGCTTGATAAATCGATAGTTTTCTCTATGGACCAACACAGGGAGACATGGAGTAAAGTTCCATCATCGGGTGAGAACCTCTGAGACCAATGGTGCACACACAGGGTATACCACAATTAACTTCGCAGACATGGTGATAATTCCTATTATAGGAGAGACTATGAACAGAGGAGCAAGGCTTCATTCTGGTTATTTAATAATACTTAGAACATGAAGGGTATAACCCTCGTAGTTTTCCCAATCAACCCGAGAATGATGAGATAGGACAAGGCTGAAAAATAATAGTCACCTTAAGAAATCCCTTTGGAAAAACAACCATCACAACCCACTGTGCAACATTAGTAACATGAATGAACACATACCCAAGTGAAGCAAAGCGCAATGACACAAGGCGTTTCAAACCTAGTAAACCCCATAACATCAAGCGACTAGGTAAGGTGATAATAAAGCGTGGGGATGGCCAACCAATCTGGGCCGAATAAAAAAACCTTCAACCAAGGCCAACAAGGATGACAAAAGGCCTTCATGGTTTCTAACACCTAGAATGATCAATAAAACCGTGACTCCAACATTACTACAATGAAACCCACACCAACCATCCATTCCAAAAAAATATCACCAATTTACACAGTTTCCATACTTAAGGAAGGCACAAAGCCATATATACCGAGCCATTATCTATTTCATAACCAGAGAAAATCCATGGAGGGAAAAAATACATACCTATAACCAAGATCACCTTAAAAATGAGAGCTTGGTCGAGCGGTTCTTCCTCTACTTAAAATTCGAAGCTTAACCTCAGCAAACATAGTTGAACAATAGCCTAACTAGGGTGGCGGGCAGTGGAAAGAGTAAGGGTGATATGTAATAAATGCACGTCGCCTCCACCCCAGTGAATTAATTCCTTAGTACACACCAACAAGCTTCCCATTAACTCACTCAATTAAACCATGTATCAAAACCATCACCCACTAATTGCCAATAGCGTGACCCATATCACATTTATCCATTTCCAACTTATGCCATAACATGAATCACCCATGTTTCATATAACTCAATCAAATCACATAGCTATTAACTTGTTATCTAGGATTATCAATGATCATTTTCAATTTCTATGCATGTAGAATAGTATATTAGCATAGTTTAATTCTTTCCTTTTTCATTTTGTTACATTGCTTTTATTTCTTTCCCACTACTCTTATATATTATCACTAACATGTCTCTTGTGCAGGTGTCCCAGTAATGGATCCAAGAACAAATAGAAATGATAACAATGGATAACATAGGTCATTGTAACATAAAATTTAAGCCTAGAGCGAGAGAAAAAACACATAACATGCCTTATCCATTATCCAATTGTCGCCATTAGAACAAACACATAATAAGCCCTATCCATCGCCAATAAAAACAAGATCTCATCAACCATGTAAGTAGTGTCAAACAGTGGAACAAACATCAAATCAGAGCCAGATATTGTCTCCCAATCTACAAGGGGGTCCCACCTACTAGTATTATTTATATTGTTAGCTCATAATAATAGGCTTTAGCAATATGCTGTGGGAAAAAACCTCGTTGCAATTTTAATCGTCAACACCTGTTTCTGGAAAAAGTCACACTTACTAAACTTAGCGTAGATTTGATGTTCTCTTAGTACTTGAAGCACTAACTTGAGATGTTCTCCATGCTCTTCCCTACTCTTAGAGTAGATCAGAATGTCATCAATGAAAACCAACACAAATCTATCCAAGAATTTACTGAGTACATTATTCATTAAGCACATAAAAGTGGTTGGTGCATTGGTAAGCCCAAATGGCACCACCACAAATTCATAGTGACCATATCTTTTCCTAAAGGTTTTTTTGTGGGTTTCTTCATCCTTAATTTGGAATTGATGGTATCCAGACCTTAAATCAATCTCAGAGAAAATTGTAGAACCCCTTAATTGGTCAAACAAGTCATCAATCCTTGGTAGGGGATACTTATTCTTAATGGTCATATTATTGAGTTGTCTATAGTCTATGCACAACCTGAGGATGCCATCCTTATCTTTAACAAACAAGGTTGGTGCTCCCCATGGGGACACACTAGGCCGAATGTATCCTTTGTACAACATCTCCTTTAGCTGCATTTTGAGCTCAACTAGCTCTGGTGTACTCATCCTATAGGGAATTCTAGACACTGACACCACTCCCAGTACAAGTTCTATTGAAAAGTCAATATCTCTTCTTGGAGTTAGGCATGGAACCTCTTATGGAAACACATATTTATACTCTCTTAATATGGGGTGGTCCTCTAGGCTTGGTTTATTAGCCTCAACAGAGTTCAACACTTGTATTTCATACAAAGGACATCCTTTTCTGCAATATTTTTTCACTTGAAGGGTTGATATTTGTCTCACTGAGATAGGCTCTTGAATCCCTTGTAGGGTTATTTTTCTCCCCTATGCATCTTCACACTCCAAAGTTTTATTGTAATGGTCCAAATTGGTTTTATGGGAAGCTAAATAGTCCATGCTAATCAGTAGATCATAAGATCCTAGAGGGAGTATTTTTTGTTGGCATGTTTTTAGACAGAGGTAGAGTATGCTTCTTGTCATTGATGGAAAGATCAGAGATCAGCACGATGATGAATCAACACGACGATGACAAACAAGATAAAGTGGAAAGACTAGTAGCGCAGTTATGATGGCATGGAAAGATCATAAGCGTAACAGTGAAAACATGGAAAGATCATAAGCGTAACAGTGAAGAGCAACAATAATCTTTGGATTACCCATTCTAAATTCCCGATGGATGTTAGATATGAATTCATATAGGAGGAGCAAACATAAGAGGAGAATAGATCTCAGGTGTCATATCTGAGCAAGAGGACCGACCTTCATTGGATCCAGAAGAACGAGCAAAATCTTTAAGTGCAAGATGAAGCAGGTTTACAAAGTCCTAAAAGCCAGGGGAATGTCCATTATCAAAGAGGACACGTGGTGAAATATCAGAGCACGACAAAGGCTCTTTTTCAGAGTTTCACAGATCGGTAAATCCAAAGGAAGGAGGTTCTCTAACCCCTCGAACTCACGATATGTGAAATCGCGATAACAATCCTAGTCGTTGGAGCCATAGGACACATGGCGAGGGATTGGAATTTCGCTGACTTGCACATTCGAGGAGTCAACAGAGCATGGTGTGGGAACTCGCGATATGCGATATCCCAAAATGATCCAGGCCGTCGAATCAAGGATTGATCTGAACCATTGGATTCATGGTCGTGGACCATTGGATGCAGACTACACGTGGTGAGAGGTCAGATTTTCGTTGACTGGAAAGTCAAAGGAAGGAGGATCTCTATCCTTTGAAATCGCGAAATGAGAAACCATGATTCAATCTAAGTCGTTGATCAAGGGAGAGTGTGGACCGTTGATATGGATCCATTTCAGAGTTTTAGATACCGGGAGTTGGAGGAGTCAAGGAGACTGACGGAAAAATCACAAAGTACCTTTTGGCATAGCCTATGGTCATCACGGGTGGTCACGTGAGGGGAAGAAGCCAGCAGTGCTAAGATTCATTTCGGAGTTTCGGTGATCACGACTTGGAGTGTCAAGACCCTTCATCACAGGAATGTCGAAATGTGAAATCAAAAAATCCAAATACTGTTTAGTGCTCGGTTACATTCAGTGGGCATATGAGATAAACATGAAATCCTGCGGATTTAATCCAACAATGTTGGTTAATTGAAAACTTGATCGAAGGGTTATTGTTTCACTTCATAGTTAGTCGATCAGTTACGATTCAGTTAGCAGAACTGAATCATGATTCTTGGATGGTTGGCGATTCAGTTGCTGAGGCATTTTTTCCCTAGGAGATTCAAGATGTAATTGAAGAGGTAGGTGTGCATAAAAGGTGAAATGTAGTGACTGTGTGAAGTTGGTTGTTCTCACTAAAAAATGTGTTGAAATGGGAGAAAGGAAAACCATAGTATGCATAGCATGAGATGAAACTCAGCAATGAGAAACAGAAGCTGAACATAACAGAAAAAGGTGAAGAGAACAAAATGTGTAGATATCAAAGAGCATGAGAAGAACACAGAAAGAACAGATAGAAAGAGACTTCAAGTCAAGCCAAGTATGAACACAGCAGAAGAATAGTGAAGCAGAGAAGATTTACATAACAGAGAAGAAGTGGTAAGAATTTCTATATCTGTATTGTTGCTTATTCAATCATGTATTTATAATTAGGGAGGTAGGGTGGTGCTAGGGAGGACTGTGGTCCTCTAATATTCAAGTTGGTGCTTGAATATTGGAAGTTGTATCTTCCATCTAGTTGTGAATAGAAAACAAGCTGGTAGGGTGGTGTTAGGGAAAACACAAAGTTTTTTGTATGCAAGTTGGTGCTTGTATAAGTGGAAGTAGGTGCTTCCATCCAGTTGGTGCTTGAACTCTCAGGGAGTTGGTGCTTCTTTCTAGTGGGTGCTATAGAAACCAGAGAGTTGGTGCTCTCAACAAGTTGGAGCTTGTAAAACAGAGGTAGTAGCCTCACATTGAGTTGGTGCTCAAAGGTAGATGATGTACAGAACTTAAAAGATTGCCTATCATTCAAAGAAGAAGAGGTTTTCTCCCTTTATGGCTTTCCTCGTGAAAATATGTCTCTGTGTATATCTTATGTGTGACTGATGTTCATTATTTATACTGTTCATATCTTGTATAATATTAATGGTCACTTGGAAGAGATTAAAAATTATTTTAATAAGTCATAAATTGTTTAAGCACAGTAATAACCGATTCACCCCCCCTCTCAGTTGTCTTAGTAATCTCAACAATTGGTATCAGAGCGGGTTCCTTTTATTTAAAGGTAGATATGTAAGCTTAAACATGAAAATTCATGAAGGGACTTCAGCCAGTAAGCCTCCTCTGTTTGATGGAACAAATTTTTCCTTCTGGAAGATTAGAATGAGAACATACTTAATGGCCTTAGGTGCTGAAGTTTGGGATGTATTAGAGACTGAATACACAAAGCCTGTTGTGCAACCTTCCAAGGATGATAAGTTAGAGTTTATCTTTAATGCTAAGGGAATGAATGCTATCTTGAATGGACTTGCTGAAGATGAGTTTGTAAAGGTGATGCATCTTGAAACTGCCAAAGCAATGTGGGATAAACTTATTAGCAGTTATGAAGGAAATGAGAAAGTAAAAGATGCCAAAATTCAAACATATATATTGAAATTTGAACAACTAAAGATGAATGAAAATGAAACAGTTAGCAAGTATTTTTTAAGAGTTGAAGAACTTGTGAATGCCATGAAGGGTCTTGGTGAGAAGATTGAAGAATCATTTTTAGTTCAGAAGATTTTAAGATCTCTGCTTGATCAATTTAATCCAAAAGTCTCTGCAATAGAAGAACTAAATTGACACAGATGAGGTCTTCCCTATCACCCCACAGGGTCTCTTCCACCTGACCTTCTGCTCACAGGATCGATCTAATCCCTTATCTTCAAGCCGAAGTGGCTCTTTAGATTCCTCCTGCTGGAATCCTTTGCTAAAACTCGACCCAGTCCACAGGTCCTTCCTTACCCTCCACGGCCTTCAGCACTTGACCGTGGTTATTCCCGACTCTCTATCGGGGTTCGGGGGTTTCGCGGTTCTTGCTGTCAAGAACTCCTTGCCTCTCCAATCCATGATCTTTGATTCTTCGATGAGGTCCTGCTCACAATTGCGCGCCCCTTCTACCTTGGCTCTTGGTCCATATGATCACCGCCCATGACCGTGATCAAACCTCCAATCGGGATTTCAACGTTTGCGATGACACAATGCACATGTCCCCGGAACTCGTGATATGCCAATTCCCGATGCGCTCCTTCATGCGCTAGCCTTCCCGGCTCAGCTCCCGCTCATATGGCCAACTCCCGTGACCGTAACCTTATCCCGTCGGGATTTTGCGGTTGTCGATGTCTCAATTCACATGACCTCGAGGACTCCGATTTCCCGATGGTCGATATCCCGATGCCTGTCAGGACTCCTCTCCTCCTGTTCACGGGTTAAATCCCACGTGACTCCTACAGATCCGACGGCGGTCGGGGTATCTGCTCAGATCTAATGGCTCAAACCTGTTCTTCTATGCACTCCTCCTCCGCTCTTTCTTCCCAGACTTGGGATAATTTCAAGTCTCCGAGGCCTCGGCCTTTGTCCTCTTTTCTCTGCGAACTCCTCGACTGTGAGCTTCTCCTGCGCGTATGAAAACGTTTCCCTTCCTGAGCTTGTCTTTGAATCCTTAAAGGATTCTGACGTCTGCGCTCCTACAAAATATTCTCATGCACCCAGCGTGCTATCTCTTCTGAGCTTCCGTAAACACTCAGACCCCTTGGAGGATTTTATCCTTCTTCTCCCTCATATGGAGAATGGAATGGATGCCCTCCTGGCTATCCTTCTCAAGAAACCTCTTGCTGAGTCTCTCTAGGTGTTCAACAACCCAGTGAAGATCCTTCAGTGGACTCTTCCTTCAAGAATTCAAAGAGTTATTTTCTCCTGTGCCTGCTTACACCCTGTCTCGACGCCCTCCTGGCGGAGTATCTTCCCACAGAATGTTCAACGGTTCTGTCTTCTTGTGCACTTATGCACCTTCTCAATGCCCTCCTGGCAGAGCTCTCAGAATCCTCAATGATTCTGTTTCTTCTGAACTCTCACCAGAGTTCCCTCCTTTGTGCACTTCTGTACCCACGCTCAATGCCCACTTGGAAGAGCTCTACAGAATCCTCTATGATTCTATCTGCAACTGTGTTTCATCTACACAGCCTTGCCTCCTGAGGTGTTCAGTAACCTCACAGGTCTTCTTCTTGAGTTGTTGACTTCAGTCCTATGCCTCAGCACGCCTTTGTTTGACTCCTCAGAGTTCAGAAGTGCATCCTCTGTGCACTGGTATTTAGAGACCGCAGTGCTCTGTCACGCCCTTCTGGAATGAAACCTCAAAGAGCTTCTCCTGAAAATCACACAAACTCCTGCAGAATGCATCCACATAACATACATTCACAACATATACAAAGAACACATACAGACATGCATATAAGATAGAATAATGCAGGAAAAACTGCTTCTCTTATATTAAATGGAAAATGCCTATATTTTACAATGGTGTTCCTGAGCTCTCTCTGGCTCTTCTCCTACAACCTCATCTATCTCTCTCAAAATGAGATCTAAAAATATCTTTTACCTTAGGTGCTCATCGAGCGCTTCCCTCCAGGTCTACCTACTCTAATAAATTACATTCAATGGGCTATCTAGTCCAGAATCAGATCTAGATCTTATCCATACACATATTAAATGCCTATCTTATCTACAGCCTGCGCAAAGGCATGACTTCTATGGCTCACCAGCCTAAGCATATTAAATTACATTCATTTCATATTCAAATGAGGCTACACCTCCCTTTTAGCATATGAATGCATGCGCGCTGACGTGGCTGGCTAGCTGGCTGGCTGACATGAAGCGATGCTCCTACATCATAAATGATCTTAAAACTCTGTCCATTGATCGAATCCTAGGAACTCTAACTGCATATGAAATGATAATTAGCAAAGATAAATACATTACTAGAGAACAATATTTTAAAGCAGACAAGAATACTGATTCAGAATTAGATGATATTGAGGCAAAATTTGTGAGAAGGTTAAAGAAAGGATCATGAAAATATCAAGGCAAGATCCCCTTCAAATGTTTTAACTGTGGTAAGATAGGTCATTTTGCATCTAAGTGTACTCACCAGAAAAAGGACCAGAACTCTGATGATGAAAATAAATACAAATTTAAGAAATGTAGTAAAAGGAAAAATTTGTGTACAAACAATGACAATTCCTTAGAAGACATAGATAGTGATTCATCATGTGAAGACAAAGTGAATGATTTTATGGTTATGGCTATGGGAGATCTTGATGATGAACACACAGGAGGTGAAATATATGACAAAGAAGTTGTGGTGGATATGGAAGGTGAATTAATCAGTGCTTTGGAAGAAATTGATAGACTCAGATTTAAGAAGAGAAAACAAAAACAATTGTTGATGCAGTTTAAATTGAAGGGTAAAAAACCTGATTAAGACTTTGCTCTACTAAAAGTTGAGTTAAAAGAGGAAAATAAAATAGAGGGCATTCTGAAACAATAGTTATCAGAGAAGAAAGCAAGTTGTGAAGCCTCAGAAGAAGAGATAATAAAAACCAAGAAAGAAATGGAGAAGTTTAAGGCATTGTATTCCCAAAATTTGTCAAGTATTAAAGCTTCAAAAGGATTAACCTCCATTCTAAATCAACAAAGGAATACAAAGTTGAAAGTTGGCTTGGGCTATGAAGAAGGATCAAGTAGTGATCTTTCAAGTAATACAGAACCCATCAAGTTTGTCAAATCTACAATCATTGACAACACTCACTCTGTAGAAACAAAGAAAGAAAATCAGCCACCAAGAAAAAATGAAAGAAAAAGTACCAGAACTGAATCTGTAGATCAGATAAATTATCGGCATGAAAGAAAACGACCCGCTCAAAGAAGACAGACTTTTTCCAGGTACAAATGATTTTTCTATGGATATTTTTTTTTTCTGTTCTAACTTTGGTCACAAATCTATAACTTGTTCTTTAAGATTTAGATATGAGCAATCAAGATACTCAAGGAATAACTATCTACCACAACAAAGATCGAAACAACCAAGGAACAAACAACCACAGAATATAACTCATGTGATGGCTGGGAAAAGGATGCAGGTTAAGCATAACAATCGCTATGATCTGCTATTTAGTGAACTAGAATGTTACACCTGCCATAATTATGGACATAAAGTTGCAGACTACCGCTTAAGGAACTATATGCCAAATTTGAATCCTATTGCTAAAAATTTCAAGATTTGGAAGAAGAAAGAAGATGACCAGTGTGGATTAGTGTTATCAGCCCAAAGACAAAGTAATACTTGGTATATTGATAGTAGATGTTCCAAACATATGACTGGAGACAAAGGTAAGTTTCTAACTCTAAGTGAAAACAAATAAGGAAATGTAGCTTTTGGAAACGATGCACTAGGAAAAATAAAAGGTAAAGGAATGGTAAGTCTGAGTAATGGCAAAGGAAAATCTCAAGATGTGTTATTTGTAGATGGTCTGAAACATAATCTGCTTAGTGTCAGTCCAGCCCATGACCGAGGATGTGAAGTGGTTTTTACTTCTAAAGATTGTAAAATAAAGTCTGTGAATTCAGGACAGTTGGTTGAAAAAGGGATAAGAACAAAAAACAATGTTTATGTGTTAAAAGAAGAAAAAGAAGAATACCACTTAAGCAAGTATGATGAAAGTTGGTTGTGGCATAAGAGACTTGGACATCTAAATTTCGATCATATAATCAAACTTAGAAACAATGGGACAGTAAAGGATCTTCCAAATATATCAAAGCCATATGATTCTGTTTGTAAATTGTGCCAGATAGGAAAGCTTACTCAGACACAGTTCAAATCTAAAAACTTTCCTTCAATAGAAAAACTTCTCCAGTTAGTACATATGGATTTATGAGGACCATCAAGGAAATAAGGTACAGGAAAATAAAACTATTTTATGTTGATTATTGATGATTATTCTAGACTAACATGGGTTAACCTTTTTGAAGAAAAAATCTGAAGCATTTGAAAAATTCAAAGTATTTAAGGCTCTAACTGAGAATCAAACAGTAAACATATTGAAGGCGGTAAGGTCTAATAGAGGAGGAGAGTTTAGCTCATGGAAATTCAAAGAGTTCTGTGATAAACATGGGATCAAAAGAGAGTACACAATTCCAAGGACTCCATAGAAAAATGGAGTTGTTGAGAGGCAAAATAGACCAGTACAACAAATGGCAAGATTAATGATAAATGAAAGGAATATACCTCAGACATATTGGGTGGAAGTAATCCATACAACTATTCACATTCTTAACAACGCTCATCTCAGGCCACACAGTCACAAGACTCCTTATGAACTATGGTTTGGAAGATTTGCTTCAATCAAGCATTTTAAAGTCTTTGGGAGTAAATGTTATATTAAGAATAATGATGAAAATATTGGCAGACATTATGACAGAGTTGATGAAGGTATCTTCTTAGGTTATGCTACAAACAATAAAGGATACAGATGATACAATAAGAGGTTGCATAAGTTGGTTGATTGTATCGACATAAAATTTGATGAAGAAATCCTCGTTTGAAATATAAGCAGTGTTGAACCAAGCACAAAAGATATAGTTGAAGATGAAGATGAACAAGTCCAAGGATTAGAAAGAGAAGAATCTAAATCAGATGAATATATCAATACTTAGGCTGACATAGATCACCAAAAAGAAACAAAAACACCTCTCATAATTGTTAGAAAGAATCATCCTGAAAACCAGATAATTGGAGATATAAATAAAGGAGTTCAGACAAGAAGAAAATTGGTTAAAGACTCGGAACAATCTCAGGTTACTTTTCTATCTATGCTTGAACCTAAAAATTTTGATGAAGCCAGCAAGCATGATGATTGGATAAGAGCTATGAATGAAGAGATTGATCAGATTGAGAAGAACGATACTTGGGAGCTTGTCCCTAGACCTGAATATAAGAATGTAATAGGTTCCAAATGGGTATTCAAGAATAAAATGAATGAAAAAGGACAAGTTGTTAGGAATAAAGCCAGATTGGTCTGTAAAGGGTATCCACAAGTTGAAGGATGGGATTTTGATTAAACCTTTGCACCAGTGGCAAGATTGGAAGCCATCAAAATGTTTCTTTCATATTCATGCCATAAGAACTTTAAAGTGTATCAGATGGATGTTAAGCCAACTTTTCTTAATGGAGATCTAGAGGAAGAAGTATACATGAAGCAAATTGAAGGATTTTCATTGACAGATAATCCTAACTATGTCTGCAAGTTGAAGAAGTCTTTATATGGACTGAAACAAGCACCACGAGCTTGGTATTATAGACTGGACAATTTTTTACAAGACAAAGGGTTCAATAAAGGTATTGTTGACAACAATCTCTACATTAAGTTTGAAGGTGGTGATTTACTAGTTGTTTTGGTTTATGTAGATGACATTATTTTTTGTTGTACTAATGATTCCTCTATCCAATGGTTTGCTAAATCTATGAAAACAAAGTTTGAAATGTCCATGATAGGCGAACTGTCATACTTTCTTGGTTTACAAGTAAATCAAAGTTCTGCGGGAATTTTTATCACTCAATAAAAATATTTGAAAGAGATGTTGAAGAAGTTCTAGATGGAAGATTCTTCCTCTGTTAGTACAGCTATGGTGGTCGATTGAAATCTCAGTAAAGATGATATTTCACCTGATGTTGATAAAAGGAGATATCGATCAATGATAGGCAGTCTTCTGTACATCACAACATCCTGTCCTGATATAATGCAAGTTGTTGGAATGGTAGGTCGTTATCAGTCTGCTCCTAAACAAAGTCATTTAGTAGCTGTAAAAAGGATATTCAAATACTTCCAGGGCACGATGACTTATTGTCTATGGTATCCTAGAAATCAAAATATTCAATTAACTGCTTATTCAGATGTTGATTGGGCAAATTGTGTGGATGAGAGAAAGAGTACCAGTGGAGGTGCAATCTTCCTGGGTGACTCGTTAGTAGAATGGATTAGTAAGAAGTAGGGATCTATTTCCTTATCAACTACAGAGGAAGAGTACATTTTTGCTGCTACTTGTTGTACTTAGATTTTATGGATGATCCAAAATCTTGTAGATTTGAAGGTAAACTATACTGATCTAATTCCAATTCACTTGGATAACACCAGTGTCATTAGTGTCTTTAAGAATCCTGTTATTCATTCCAAGACCAAGCATATCCCAATTAAATATCATTTTCTCATAGAGCAGGTTACAAACAGAGTTGTTCAGCTGAATTATATTCGTTCCACAGAACAGATAGCTGACATCTTTACTAAACCGTTAGCAGTGACACCTTTTGGATATCTTCGTCAGAAGTTGGGGGTTATATATTCTTTTGTCTAATCTGTTCACCTTGTTAGTGGGTGTACTCATTGAATATCTTTTATATTTCTTGTGAATATAGCTTTGGTTATTCTATTCATAGTTGACAGGGGGAGTAGGTGCCTGTCACATTTATGATATCTTCGATATGTATTGCAATATCTTAGGGGGAGCATGTGTCTTATTTGACATTGATGTCAAAGGGGGAGAAAGTGAAATAATTGCAATTGCAAGGATGGCACAATGGGATAGTAATTACAATTGCAAGGATGCTACAGTGGGATAGTTGGATGTTCTTCAAGAGGTTGCCATCAATGCCAAAGGGGAATATGTTGGTATGTTTTCAGACAGAGGTAGAGTATGCTTGTTTTCATTGATGGCAAGATCATAGATCAACACGACAATGAATCTATACGACAATGAAGAACAAGAGAAAGTGGAAAGACCAACAGTGCAATAATGATGGCATGGAAATATCAGAAGAATAACAGTGAAGACATGGAAAGATCAAAAGCGTAACAATGAAGAGCAACAATAATCATTGGATTACCCATTTCTGAATTCCCAATGGCCGTTAGATCTGAATTTAGACAGGAGGAGTGTGTAGAAGAGGAGAACATATCTAAGGCATCAGATCTGAGCAAGAGGACTGACTTTCGTTGGATTCAGAAGAATGAGCATGATCTTTAAGTGCAAGATTAAGTGGGTTCACAAAGTCCCAAAAGCAGGGGAACCGTCCATTATCAAAGAGGACACGTGGAAAAATATCAAGGCACGACAAAGGCTTTGTTTCATAGTTTCACAGATTAGGAAATCCAAAGGAAGGAGGTGCTCTCACCCCTTGAACTTGTGATATGCAAAATCACGATAACAATCCTAGCCATTGGAGCCATAGGACACGTGGAGAGTGATTGGAATTTCACTAACTTGCACATTGGAGGAGTCAACGAAGCATGGTGTGGGAACTCATGATATGCGATATCCTGAAATGATCCAGTTCATCGGATCAAGGATTGATCTGAACCCTTGGATCGAGGGTCATGGACTGTTGGATGCAGACTACACATGGAAAGAGGTCATCTTTTCATTGACTAGAAAGTCAAAGGAAGGAGGAGCTCTATCCTTTGAAATCACTAAATGTGAAACCATGATACAATATGAGTCGTTGATCAAGGGAGAGCGTGGACCATTGATCTGGCTCCATTTCATAGTTTTAGATACCGAGAGTTGGAGGAGTCAAGGAGAATCACGACAAAATTGTGAAGCCCCTTTTGGCATAGCCTGTGGTCACCGTCGGTGGTCACGTGAGGGGAAGAATCCAATGGTTCTAACCTTCATTTCAAAGTTTCGGTGATCACGAATTGGAGTTTCAAGACCCTTCATCACAGGAATGTCGAAATGTGAAATCATGAAATTCAAATACTGTTTAACACTCGGTTACAACCAGTGGGCATATGAGATAAACATGAAATCGTGCAGATTTAATCCAACGGTGTTGGTTAATTGGAAACTTGATCGAAGGGTTATTGTTTCTTTTCACACTTAATCGATCAGTTACGATTTAGTTAGCAAAACCAAATCATAAATCTTGAACGGTTGGCGATTCAGTTGCTGAGGTGTTTTTTCCCTAGGAGATTCGAGATTTAACTAAAGAGGTAGGTGTGCATAAAAGGTGAAATGTAGTGACTGTGTGAAGTTGGTTGTTCTCACTAAAAAATGTGTTGAAATGGGATAAAGGAAAACCACAGTATGCATAGCATGAGATGAAACTCAGAAATGAGAAACAGAAGCTGAACAGAACAAAAAAAGGTAAAGAGAGCAGAATGTGAAGATATCAAAGAGGATGAAAAGAACATAGAAAGAAAAGATAGAAAGAGACAGCAAGTCAAGCCAAGTATGAACAAAGTAGAAGAATAGTCAAGCATAGAAGATTTGTAGAACAAAGAAGAAGCGGTAAGAATTGATATATCTATATTGTTGCTTATTCAATCATGTATTTATAATTAGGGAGGTAGGGTGGTGCTAGGGAGGAATGTGGTCCTATGATATTCAAGTTGGTGCTTGAATATTGAAAGTTGTATCTTCCATCCAGTTGTGACTAAGAAACAGGGTGGCAGGGTGGTGCTAGGGAAAACACAGAGTTTTTTGTATGCAAGTTGGTGCTTGTATAAGTGGAAGTAGGTGCTTCCATCCAGTCGGTGCTTGAACTCTTAGGGAGTTGGTGCTTCCTTCTAGTGGGTGCTAGAGAAACCAGAGAGTTGGAGCTTGTAAAACAAAGGTAGTAACCTCACATTGAGTTGGTGCTCAAAGATAGATGATGTACAAAACTTAAAATACTGCCTATCATTCAAAGAAGAAGAGGTTTTCTCCCTTTATGGATTTCCTCGTGAAAATATGTCTCTGTATATATCTTATGTGTGACTGATGTTCATTATTTAAACTGTTCATATCTTGTATAATATTAATGGTCACTTGGAAGAGATTAAAAATTATTTTAATATGTCATAAATTGTTTAAGCACAGTAACAAATGATTCACCCGCCCTCTCAGTTGTCTTAGAAATTTCAACATTTTTAAGGTGGATTGGGTGGGTAGTCCATTCATAGTGAATTAAAATGCTCGTATGAATTTTGTTACCTTTATTTTGGTTTCAGTGGCTAGTTGTACTAGCCATGTTTTAGCATGTTTTACTTGCTGCAATTTACATTTCTCAAAAATTCGAGGGGAAACATAACTCATATTAGAACCAGGGTCAATTAAAATGGAAACTAGTTGGTTGGTAATCATACCTTCCATATCCACCATTGAATCTTGGTGGTCAACTTTTCTATTATCCAAGGATGCATATATTTGTGGCATGATCCTAGCCACATCATTGACTTTGGAATCCTCTTGGACGTTTTAGACCCTCCTATGTGGACAGTCCCTCAACAGGTGTTCTTCTCCACAAACCCAACATTTCAAAGGCTCTCTCTTTGTGTTATCAGTCTTACATAGGTCTACTCCAAAGGGTTTATTACCACTCTGAGATGGAAAATTCTGCAAATATACACTTCTAGTAGGAAGGCTCATCTTAGAAATTTTCCCATGGTTCTTAAATGTTGAGGATTTAAACGCCTTCTTCTTGAATCCTGAATTACTTTTCTTCTTCTAGTCCTCATGAGGTTATATCTTATTCTTGAATTTCTCATAGCAATACCTTTCCTTTTGGATAGTATCTTCTAAGTTCTTTGGATCATCAAATTCAATTATGTCCTCGAAAGACTGAGGCATTCCACTAATGAATTGTTGCATCTTTACCTTTTCATCCTTTATGTAGGTCACACACCTCATTAGTTCAAGAAATTTATTAATATATTCATCTATTGTGAGTTGTCCCATCTTGAGTTCATAGAAATCCTTGATCTTCCCATCAAAGTATTTCTCTGACATATACTTCTTCTTGAAGTATTTCTCAAATTATTTCCATGACAAGTCCTTCTCATAGATTCCTTTCACATTCCTAAGGTCCTCCCATCAAATGGAGGCCTTTCCATTTAGGTTGAAAATGGATATTCGAGCCTTTAAATTTTCAGAGTAGTCATGGAATTTGAAGTACTTCTTGAAGTCAAGTAGCCAAGCTTTTGCTTCTTCCCCCTTTTTAATTTCTCCATCAAATGTGGGTGGTTTGGATTTCTTAAACTCTTCAGGGTCATGGCTTTTGTAATGTTTCCTCTTCTTTCTTCTCCCTTGGGAATGTGAACTATTCTTGCCACTAGAAGATTCCTTGGAGTTGTTAGTTTCCTCACTAGAGGATTGTTCTGTTGAGTGTCTCTTGGCTCCATGTTGGGCCTTCTTTGAGGTGCTCCTCCTTGTGAGGCCACTTTCAGGTCCATGCTTTTGTATCTTTGGTGGACTTGGATTTTTCCTAGTACGATGTTTGTCAACGTGAATGGCTGTTGTTCCATGTTGCAGCTGCCTTTGTATATCTGATAGAATTTGTAGTAGGACTGCGTTAATTTCAGTTTGTTTTTCCTGATCTTTTACCAGCCTTTCATTGTCAGCCTTACAACTCTGCAATTTTTCCATGAGGCTTCTTATATTTTTAGTCAAATATGGAGGGGTTTCCACCGCCCTCCTCTCATCAGATTCTTCCTCTCTATTGTGGGAGCTTTCTCCCAATTCATGGTGTGTCACCATCCTACACGCTATAGTTTTCATGTTGTCCATTGACCACTTGAGTGCTAATAAAAAATTCTATGTTAGTTAATTATCTTACTATTTTAGGAATAACACATACAATTTATAAGGTGGAGTTAGCTTCTTTTTTTGGAACACTAACAACACCCATTTCATAATTTTAAACGTAAAACAACAACATGAAGTCTCATTCCTCTCTTCGACAGTGGTTGAATAAGTTTCTTATGAAAGGGTAAGGTAGGATGTTACCATTAAAAGTTCTCTAAAAAAATTTTTAAGTGACTCATTCATGAGACCAAGCAGGCCAAGTGTTGTTGCCCACTTTGATACTAATTTGTAACACACCCAACCCCTAAGTACCCTTTTTAGGGGTGGGGCATCAAAATTTCACTTTCCTCTCAACATATCTAAACCTGTTCTTAATGACACCATCGTTTTCTTCTCATCATAAGATTTCCAATGACTATCATCATGCTCAAAACCAAGCCCCGTATCAGAATTTACGGCCCCTTAAAGTTTCGGGCTCCGTAACCTATCTATCTCAAGGCACTTCATTTTTTACATGGCGTAGATGTGGCTTCCACCTCTTTTCCCTACATGTAACACATAAACTATTGGGAAATTCGACGTTCGACACTTCGGCGTTGAACGCACCTTTTTTCCTTATACATGCCTATCCTCTGGAGTCCCGACATTATGAACTCTCGAAGGATCCTGAAAGATTTACACATGGCTTCGGCCTTCGACCCATTTCCACTCAACCGAGCTCATTTCAACTCAAACAAGCTCAACACTCCAATCCTTCAGAGTTCCAAATTCTTGGACTCCCGAAGGGTCCGCACTTACACATGGCAGTGCATTAAACACAATGGAAAGAACAGGTGGTTCCAGGCCTTCATCCTATTTAACCCCAGCATTCCAACCTACCATTCTTAATGGATTCATGAACTCCCAGAGTCTCGGGTAGTCCACCAGGCTTTGGCCGAGTGTTCATGCACCAGGGGAATGATACGCGGGAAAGGGCAGAGGTGACACATGTCACATTTTAATAGACTCATCGAGCCTGTGAAAATTATGAATCAAGTTGACACGTGGCACATCGAATGTGGTTCCACATCACCCTGGGTGAAGTTAGCATGCCACGTCCCTCTAGATTGACAATCTTCGAGATCCCCTTCGATATACGGTTTGTGACGTGTCCACGTAGATCTATAGATCTATGGCCTCTATTGCTTCACAACTTTGACATTCAGGGAATCCACGGTATGGAATCCTTATTCCTACCAGAGTGGTCAGCACCAAGCTGACCACAGTCTGGATAAAATGGTCATGAGAGGTCCTAAAGCTTCTTCGGATCGATGGTCCTTCTCATTTCACCACTTTGGCATTCAAGAGTTTAGATATGTAGTTTTTATTTTACTCCTGGAGTAGTTAGCGCAGGGCTAACCATGTCCAAGGTTTAATGGGAGACAATTGCTGGAAGATACTAGTAAAACATGGCACCCATATTATGGTTCTATGTTTCCCTTGGTGATGTCAGTAGGCCACATCACTTTGGCCTTTGGCACTTTGGTGATATCCTCGTTCATCATCATGTCAAATCTCCCGAAGTAGGGCTTCATTGGAGTGCTTTAGACTAGATGATTAGACGATTGAGGAGGGTCCCAAAGGATCCTTAGATTCATGGCTCACGTTAATTCGCAACTCCGACGTTCGGGGTTTTCCCTGATTGACACTCCCTTTCTTCCGAAGTGTTCAAATTCGGATTGACCATGACTTAGATCTAACATCTAGGAAGGACCCCAAAATACCTCAAATCTACGATTCGAGATACTTCTTAACTCCAACATTCAGGAGTTTTGGTGCTTGTGAAGTCATAACGTCCCGGAGCTCCGAACTTCCAAAGTTCCGAAGACGTAAAGGAAGCATAGATTCTTTGAGACTTTAGCCAAGGGTTCCAAGGTCTTGGTCATATGGGTTTCATGGTAAGCCTCGAGGTTGTATGCACTACCCTTAGCCATTATGTGCTTAGGTCCGTGGACATGAGCCCCTGGTCACATGGAAATATGGTTTGAAAGGAGCACCTTCCCTCCACAGAGTTTGAATTTAGTGAGTTGCGAAGGTGAAATGAGGGGTAGGTATGATGGATGAATTCAACGAAGTCTGGACACCACCCTTATAATACAAAATCATTGCCTAGGGAAAATTCTCATGAGGGCCTTCCATCGAATGCAGACGTCATAAACTTATTCTTAAACTCCTATGAAATCCTATATCTAATAGATATCCTGCTGCTAAGTAGAGGAAAACATAAACCATGAAAAATAATGAGATTTACAAGAAAACAGTAAGCATTTCTAATGATTAATCAAACATTATAAATTTAATTATAGACCGATACATTCAACTATCATTTTGACTTTAATACACAAAGTATAGGAATACTTATTAGAAGACATGATAATGATGCAACTACTGAGAAGGGTACCTGTTGCCACCTAACCCTAGGCACAACCACTTCTGAATGGATTTACCATTGGCCACCCCTTCGCTAGACCATGATGCTCTGAGAGAGATTATTTCTTCTTGATCAGCAACAGCCAAGGACAGAGGTTACTCTCATCCTCCCATGAGAACTTGGCAACCGTATTATCTCTCTACCAAGAAAGGGGGTCTGCAGTCTTCTCTGCAACCTAGTTTATCAGCTTGGACTAAAAATTCTACCAATAGCCTCTTGCACCCAGAACGAGATTGCATTTTTTCTCTCTTCCTCCACCAGAGAGCTGCATGTGCTCTCTCTTGCTAGTTATATCTTCTTCCCATGAGTTCCTTTCTCTTTTTTTATTTCCTAAGAAATATTTTGTGAGTCTAAATCCCCATTTCATGGTTAGGTCAGGGAGTCTTTGAGATGGGTACTCTACCCATCTCCTCATTAAATATTGAGGAGGACTTTCCCAACCACCAACCTGACTAGTAATTTATTTTTGGGTCAGAGGACTATTCTGGGACTGAATAATTTAAATCTGGTAAGGTACTAGTCTGGTGGGGGTTATCTCAACCATTTATGGTCTCCCTCACCCCCTCTCTCATAGCATCATGCTCTACCTTGGAAAACCCCCTCCTCAACAGTTATGCAAAACTATCCATTTTATTCAATAACAAGAAATACATATATATTTACATTACCTTTCTCTAATAAAAGGTTCATTAGTTCTAATTTCCACACATATTTAGTCTGCTCATTGTTTATAGGAAAGTTATAGTTATATTTATAGGTTGGGGGAAACAAGGGTATTACATGTGCACTTTAAGGTAGGGAACCATTATATGTATGTCCAAGCGAAAAATGACCTGGATTATCAATGGATTCCCACATAGTACCAGTTAACTGAGGATAATATGGGCTATATCATGGTAGATTGGGACGACAACTAGAATATTCCACCAATAGAAATAGGGCCCTCAGCGAGACAAAACCCTAAAGTACAAGAGACAAATTATGATGAAGAAGAAGGATCCAAAGAGGAAGGAGCAAATGGCATAGAAGAAACAACCTAGAATATAACACCACACATAGACAAGCGTAAAGAACCAGAGAAAGGAAAATCCATACCACAATCGACGAAGAGGAAAATCATCAAGGAAGTGTCCATCCAAGCCCTAACAAAGAAATACTTGGAAAAGATCGACGATCAAGTTAAAGAAGTCAAATATGACGCGTTTTAGTGTGTGACACACTAGTGGGAAGAAATACACATAAGGATGCAGGAGCAGATGGTTGAATTATGCCAATTGATCAAAGTAGCAAAGCTCATGCCACTACAACAGAAAGAAGATGAACAAACAAAAAAAACTACAAAGAATGTGGAGGCAAGGCCAAAAATATCTTAGTCATTAACGGTAGTAGGTGAATGCAGATTGATCAAGTTAGCAACTGTGGTGGTAGAGTTCCCCACAATAGAGATGCAGGAACAAGCAAGGGAACTAGGCCATATTGACTTAGTGTTATCTCAACTATCGACAGATGTATTGCAATAATTGTAGAAGAGTGTGATGCAAGAGATCAACTCACACATAGAAACGACATCTAATGAGTTGGTTAAGGTTATGACAGAGTAGGTATCCTTGGATATGGAATACAAAAAATTCAAGCAGGAGCGGGATGAGGCTGCGTAGAAGCTCAAAAGGATGCATCAAACATTCAAGTAGGTCTACAAAGAACTCTTAGAGGCTAAAACATAGATGGAGGCCCCAGTTGAAGAACAATTAACAAATATAAGTGAAGCTATTTAGGGCTTCCATGCACGTATAATCGACTTAGAATTGTGCATGACATCGATTACTCCACCATAAGAAAGGGAGAAAAGGGAATAGACAATGACCACAATTGTGGAGAGCATAAAGAAACTAGAGGTAGAATTTGCTCAGATCTATGTAGAAACCAAAAACATTTGGATGAAACTAACCAAAGATAGGGAGCTACAGGAGATCAACCAGAAGATATAGGTTGCGCAAGAAAAGGTGCAAAAGTTCAAAGTAGTAATGGGTACATTACTGCCAATAGAGGTGGTAATGACAATAGATGAGAACATGAAGTTGTATTCAGAAATGAATTAGATAAGGGTGGAGTAGAAAGCTCATGCACAAAGGATTAAAGTACTACAAGAAGAATCTTATAGGGTGACAATGGCCTTAGCAACCACATGAGGTATAATCAAACAGGCAGTCAAAGAAAGTGTCAAGAATATGTAGGATCAGGTTACTACTGAAACAGTCGACACAATTTTGTAGAAGGAGACAAAGGTAAAGGAGACAACCATCACAACAAAGGAGACATTCGAAAGTTCATGGAGAATTGGAAGAATCCCTGAGTAGATGGGACGAGCCACATGCGAGTGTTGGGGGCCTATTGGACAAGAATTTTGAATAAATTTTGGTTAATTTTTTGGATATGCACCATAATAAGTCAAAGAATAAAAGGAAGTTATAAGATGGACCAGAGCATGCAATGCGAGCGGACTTTAAGGAGTCAAAGTGAAAGATAGGAGGAAACGTGAAGGATCGACGCGTAAAAGGTGGACAATAGTTATAGACCACTAGGTTTTTGGGACATTTTGTAATGGCCTTAGCCATATTTTGATGTATAAATATGTAAAGGGTCTAGGTAGATAGAGTGTTTTAATAATGAAAAGTTATGGTGCATTGTGGGTGAGTTGATTTTTTGGCTAAGCATGCAGATTTTATGATTGAGGTATGACTGAAGAGCTAGGCTTGCACTGCAGCAAAATGTCTAGGACAGTTTGAGTAATGGTTATTGTTGCATATTTTTCTAAGTGCAATGCGCATCTATAAGAATACTATAACTAACTAATATAATAATCCAACCATTGTGAATGTAGCCCAGATTGGGGTGAACCACGTTAAAACTTGTGTCTTGATGTGATGTTATGTGTGTGTTATGAATAGCATAGAATGTTTAGTATTATGAACATGGTACTGATATTGCACAGTGCTGATAAAATCTTAGTATTTTGAATGTGTTATTCATATATGTTGTTATAATGTCACACACTGAAATAAATGGTAAATGAATGAATTTTAAGGTAAAGTTATGTCACACACAAGGTATGTTGCATGGTAAGGGAATTGTTAAGTGATAAAAATGATGCACACAGTAAGAACATGTTGAATGCATCACTTCCCCTCATCACTGCAAAAACTTGGTTCCTGTATCCCCTCTAGATGCCTTGGGTGAGACTTCACTTGTTTGTAGGTGATGCCAAAAGGGTCGACGTCTAAGGGTTTTGTTGGTATGTTATCTTTGAACCTAGGGACTACCCATTGTACACCAACACTAAACCTAGGAAGCAACTAAGACCATAGTTTGAGAATATGTAAAATTAATAGATATACTTTCTTTTGGACACAAGCATGTAAAACAAAGTTATCACTTTCAATGATATCTCTTGTAAGTTGAAGAGCCAATATCTTCAATTGCATAAAAAATTTTATGCTTGTAGCAACACACATGTTCAAGATAGACAACTATATCAATGTAATCAAAGGGTAAACAACTTTATCAATATAATCAGAGATAGTGAATAAGACATTGATAACATGTAATTTGTATCAACATGATGACATGTATTTTCATTTGTGCTAAAGAGCATGAGTTTGTTGTTGAAATGGGATAACAAAATCTAACCATGTTGGCATTCAATGTTGATGCTGAGAGGGGGGTGAATCAGTATCAAGTACAATTTAAAACCTTTTTCACCTTATACTTAAAATATTGAACTATATCCAATAAGAAATGAACAATAGTATAAGAGTTACACCAATACACCACAATACACCATGCACAATATATGAGAAATAATCAATAGTTATTGTTCAAGGGAAGTAATGAC
>JZKD02S2146130.1:111265-121860 GCA_000966675.3 Picea glauca
GAGAGAGAGAGAGAGAGGCTTGAGCCCATGGATATACTTGTACCTACACTTGCAACTCTCCCTTGCCAACTCTCAACTATGTGGGCTCAGACTTATCGCCTTTACCTGCGCCGAAGATTACCATGCGGAGAATACAATAATATAATTTAAGGCATACCTTGATTTATCCACACTCCACACTCCACAAACCTATCAGAATCCGCACTTCGTGCCTCACTTGGGACATTGCATTATATTATTTTATAATTTGCAGGCTCTTACCTTCGCAGGATTTCTCATGTGGGAATTTCGCATTGTCACCTTAGAACTTAGCACATGATTTACCCGCAACACGCACACCCTGTGTCTTGCGGACTTTACCATGTGAAATTTTCATGTCCAGGAGTTCACACCTTCAAAATTAGGATAGGTTACCATGGTTTACTGTGGGTTTTTACCACACTATTTGCAAGAGTTTCTCATGCGGGATTCACCCTTAGGACATGTTTTTTGTTTTTTGTAAATAAAAAAATTATATTTCCTTAAAGAGTCTTCATAGGAATACACATGGAGAAGTTTTTCACCTATTTTGCCATACATATGGAAACCAAAACAAGTGGCCTACAAAACAAGCAATCATGTTTTTGTTCACAATGCCAAACAAAACTAGTCCTAAACCAAACTATAACAATGGCCTCTCTGGACTTGAAAACATAACAACAAAAAATAAAACTAGACAGTAGGTGAACCTAGGCAACCATCAATGGTAGGAGAATGTGGTCATGCAAGAGAGAAAATGAATGGTTGGCAGTAGGTCGGGAACCATTGCTTGGAAGGCTCGCTTGAGAGGGAATTGAACAAGGCATCCAGGTGACAAATAAGGATATCCTAGCGGTGAAGTTGGTCACCCATGTCCCATTGCATTTCAAAGATGAGATGCAGATGATGTTTTGAGAACTTGTGAGTGTTGGGCAGCTCTGGTTTAGAGGCTGCAAAGTTTTAAGGCTCATTAACAAATTTTGTTGTCATCATAGTTCTTTCCTCAAGCCATTCTAGAGGAATATATTCCTCAATGAGACAACCTACCATTTCTGTCACAGGGTCAACACTTTGAGGCAGTTGTCCTAAATTATGCATGGATTCTTGAAGGTATGAAGCAGTGCAGAGGAGAGAGTCTAGACGAGATTGGTGGGGAACTAGAGGAATTTCTTCCTCGACATAAATAATGAAATTATCTTTTTCAACCCAATTTTGATCAGACAGGGGAGGACCAACAAGAATTATGGAGGGGATGGGAGGTGGAGAAAGGGTCGAAGAGGGGCCAGGTTGATGATGTTGGGCCGAAAAACTATAATAGGTTGGTCTGTGATTTGTCTTGCCCTGCTCACATGACATTTGTTGGCCCTTGACCAATTTTTGAGGATACTTGGTCATGTTTGAACTAATTTTGGGACTTCCACAGGCTGTCAATGGTGGAGCGCAAGTCGAAGCGGAGATCACGGGATCTCAGCCCCTTTTTAGGTCTTTTTGGGTTTTGAGCTTATGTAATGGGTATGGGGATGTCGGCCCATGGGTTTACCCATGGTTAGGTCCTAATTGCAATGTATAAATAGAAATCTAGGCGATGTACAAAGCAGTTAGTTCGATCTATGTGATCGAAGAGAGGCTAGACATTGTGCTAAGTGCAACTTGTAAGTTCTTTGTGCATGCTATATTGAGAACTAACAGAGCTAAGTGCAAGTGATTGTAAGAGACTATGAAGAGGCTTTGTGTTGTAAATCGGGGAAGGAGGATCTAGCGGAGTGTGCACAGATATCCTATCCTCTGCGGAGTAAGATATGATGGCTCTGTGCATGTAGAATATTGAAAGAAAGAAATAAAAAAGAAGAGTTTGTGGATGTAGCCCTAGGGTGGGGGTGAACCACGTATATCCCATGTTGTGGTTGCTTTGTGCTTTATGGTTGTTCTCTTGTTTATGTGGTTAAATTCTTAGTGCAATGATATATTCTTATAATAATATAATATGGTAGCTTAGTGCTAAATAATGTGAATAATTGCTAGATATGATCTATGTTGGTATGCTTAGTGCTTGAATCTATTGGATCTGTGTGAATACTGCATTGATCTATTATTAGGGTTTAGTTGTGCTATAAACTAAGGATAAGTATTAATGAACTATAACTGCTAAGTGATTTGTTAAGGTGTTACAATCACAGATCTGTGTCCCAGCTAAGGTTGCATACATCTGAGTCTTGCAACTGCCCCTGCCTCTACCTCGAGTGAGACTTCATCTGCTTCGCAGGTGTTGCTGAAAGGGTTGATAGTTAGGGTTTGTTGGTGCACTATTGTAAGCGTTGAACCCTGGGTCTTCCCCTGTGCCAACAAATGGTTCCATTGCCAAGACCTGAAACTATGATAGCTGGGAACTACAGGAAAGAGAAAGCTCTATGCGTAGATATGTTTCCCTAGTGCGTAGTATTCTACTTGACCTGTGAAGCTCTGTGACAATAAGAAGAGTCAGGTCTGAAGAAAAGAGGTAAGACCTGAAAGCTTTGTGCTAAGAAGAGTCATATCTGAAGAAAAGAGGTAAGACCTAAAAGCTTTGTGCTCTGATAAAGGTAAGAATAGTGAAAAGTTTTTATTGAAAAGGTAAGATAAGTGGAAATTTTTGTTTCAAAAGTATGGATCTAGGTATGTTTGATAAATTTTGTCCTAGCTTGAAAAATAGGGCACAGCTAGATGAAAGAAGGTTTGATATGAGTATATCTGACAAAAATAGTGAAAGATATGTTATTCCTATGCATAGAAAGAATGTTTGGACTAACAAATGGATGCAAGATCCTAGAAATGATTTTTTGCAAGTTAGCTACTATCATCCTAGTGCACAGTCAAGGAAAGGTTGAGGATCCTTTCAAAAAAAAAGAAGATTGACCCTTTGTTACAGTTGCAGAAGACCGGGACATATGGCTAAGGAATGCACTGGTAGAAGACCTAGTTGTCTTTGTTGTAAAGCTATGGATCATGAAGTTTTAGATTGCCCTAGAATGATTGCTAATCTTGACAGAATGAATATGAGACAAGAAAACCCTGAGGAAGGTCACGAAACTGAGACCATGGCAGAACCCCATAAAAAATCAAAGAATGTATTGCTACAAATGAAAGAAACGCTAAATGATCATAGAAATATCAACTTATCAGAGATATTCAAAGAAAAAGAATGCATAGAAGCAAGAATAGGAGACTTCGACATTGACTGTGTTTTGGATAAAGAAACATAAGTAAATATCATGACAAAAAGAACTTGGGAAACTTTAGGAAAGCCTGCTATGATTCCTTCATTGGGAGTAATAGGATTATTTAGAGGAAAGATGATAACCCTATGTGGAAGACTCACCCAGATATCGGTGAGTGCTCATGGAACTTCGACAGAGGAATATTTTGAGATTGTTAAATTTATTGAGAACAACACCCCATTTGCTATATTACTAGGAAAACCTTGGATTGAAAAGGATCAGGCCAGAAGAAAAGAAGAGGAAGTCTTAGAGTAGAAGAAGCAAGAGTTAAAATATTTCATGACTAGGAGGATAGAACACTTGATTGAAGAACAGGAGAACAGATCGAATCTATTTAGAACTAGAAAATTGGATGTCAAAGTTGAAATAAAACAAGAAACTCACAGAAGACTGATGCACCCACCCCAGATAGAGAAGAAGTATTTCCCTTGAACCCTATGAAAGAATATCAAAAATGTGAAGTTACTATGCCAAAAGAAGATAAGAATCAAAATGGAAAGAGGAATACCAAGATGAAGATCACAGGGAAGAAGGCTAGAAAGATCAGTAAGAAGAAAGAAAAGATAGAAAAGTTGTAGAAGATTCCAAAGGGAACTTTGCAGAAAGAAGGTTTGAAAAACTGAAACTTCGCGGGGATATCGGAACAACGCAACATGGCACTTCACCATGGCGAAGCGATATAGCTGTTGAAAGCATTATAACCATTAGACCGACGACCTGAATGGTTAGAACAACAATAATGACCCAAAGACTCACCATCAGACCGTTGGGACCGCATCGCAATGGATAGAACCGCATTGATGAAGACCTCTCATTCATTGGAGAAATCCGTTACATCGTGTCTACTTAGTCCGTCGACTGTTTCACCGAGAACACTTTTGCGAATTGTATCCAAGCCAACTCATTTCTACCTTTCTGTGTTTATTGAGATCGACACCTATTCCATTGCATTGCGCACTCATTCATCCACCCAAGTTATCCGATCTAAGCGTGCATTTTAGATGAGCTTAGCGCTACAGAGAAATCCGTCGAAGAAGTTATCATCGATCTCATGGTTGAGAAAGTAATGTCTACAGGTATTCAAGCGTCATCAACGAGAGGAGTAAAAGCCTCTCCGTCAACTACTCGCAGATCCAGACTGTCCCGACCGAAAGCAGAGAAGATAACCAAGCACAAAGATGACCTAGCAAACGCGAAGTTAATCCCGACCATCTTACCCAACTACATCCCGCCTCTAGCTGGTGCGGTGAGTCGTGACAGTGTCCCGAGGGACTTTTATTACACCATGGTTACTGCGTACCTCCCGAAGGAGATACTTGTAGTTAGAACGCAGTAGGATAATATCGCGACGTTGAATTTTAGCGACTTCAATCTAGGAGACCACATGAACCATAGTATGCTCGCTCCTTACAAATACTTGACCAGGACGAAGGGAAAGAACTCGAAAATAATCCCCTAGCCATGGACTATGAACCTCGCATAGTCCACTCTCTTGAATGTGATGAATATTCCACATTTTGGAAGGCACCAAGAGGTTAACACTTATGTTAAGCTCCTGCTCTCATGTTACCATGGTGGCTACCTATGGCTAGACCAACGCATCACAGTCAATCTGACATTAATCCATAGGATCACCTGATTGAGCATGCAGGGACCTGACCCATAGGACTTCTACCCAAGGAAGGATACAGATCACGCATTGGCATAGAAGATCAAAGACACATATGGCAATGTAGAAAAGGGAATGTGAGGCTACAAGGTAGCTTCCATCCAAAATGACACATTGCACCTAGCCTACCATCTGATCGCAAGAAATCTTGTGAGAAAGAATATACCTACAAAGGTCACAGGATTTGTTGTTGACCTCGTCGGGAAATGTGTAGAAGGACTCCAGATGAACTGGGTGAAGTACTTGGTCAACCAACTAGAATTAAAATGCCGTGAAGCTGAGGATCAGGGCTATGAGTTCCACTTTAGTTGGATTCTGATCCTCATCACATTTACCACTTGGGAGATGCTAGAAGGTGTGACCTTCCCGAACATTGAGTCGTTCAAGCCACTCACTGCAAAGTTCACCACACTTTGATACTCGAGTGATATGGGAAAACAGTGGCAGTTGAACGCATTCTTTAATACATATTACCTCCAACAGAAGAGGGCTATCAAAACTGTCCCTCGCATGATGCCAAACACCCTACATCGGTTTCAACCCCTCATGAAGTTCTGTGTAGATCGACACTTCATTTATATCACTGCATGCACGAAAGAGAACAAAGAAGAGCTTCAGTCATACTCCAAGCTCACAAAGGAGGACCTCGAAGAGATAACCAAGGACTAGTCTACAGAGCTCCTCATCCCCGCTATCCCCATAGAAATGTCAGACCTTGAACTAATTGGAATCCCTGAGAGCACTCATGAAGCAAAGGATACTCCTAGACCCAGCATAAGGAAGAAGACCGTAGAGATCCAAAACTTGAGTAGTGCATCGGAAGAAACTGCTTCAGTATCACCTGGCCGAGGGGGTGATGACGAAGTAGATCAAGACGAGATCAATGGAAAAGGAGATCAGTAGAAGCAGGGTGAAGTAACACCGCCTAGGGATCCTGTTGATGAGGTTGATCCCTTGAAGAAAAAGAAGGTTTCTCTCATGAAACCCACTTCCCAAAATAAATCCAGAGCCACCTTGACTAAGATGCAAACTGTGCTCACTGTAGATGACTTCGAATTCATCATCGTTGTTGTAGCAGATGCCTTGTAGGACATATTGTAGAAATATGAATCCAAGCAGGAGGATATGTATGAAAGAATCAAGGTTGAACTCAGAGGGGTACAACAGGCCCTTCAATCCAGCCGTGAAATATCTACTGCGCCCCCGCCATCAGAACAACCAGAGTTGGGAGATGAGCCTGCCCAACTCCACAGACTAGTTGATGTGATCGAAGTAACTGTGTTTGAGCAAAGGATGAGAAAGACCAGGCCACAATGACCCTAAAACAAGCCCAAGAAGAAATGGTAGAGCAATGTCGGGTTGCACAAAAGGAGAAGGATGACCTTCAAACCAAGTTTGAAGAGGAGAAAGCACAAATCCAACAAGAAAAAGAGTAGTTTCTCACAGAGTAGCTTGGAGTCAAAGAATCATTTGATAGAGAACTTCGCTCTATGATGGGCTCAAATACAAAGGAAGAAGACCAAGTGGAGAATCAAGTAGCATAGCTCGCAGAAGCTATCCAACAGCTACAACAAAGAATAGCAGACTTGGAACCACGAATAGTGCCCAACACTTTGCAGGATGTGCGAGATCAAAGAGAAGCAACTGCTTGAAGTGCAGTTGAAAGAATCAAGGCCCTCTCCATGGAATGTAAACAACTAAGTGATCAAAGTGCCCAGAATTATGAGAGATGCACTGACAATCCTGAATTGAAGGCACTAGAGTCACAGCTCCAAAAGGCAAAAAGCAAGAAGAAATAGTACAGGCGCATTTGAATC
Organism: Picea glauca; assembly: GCA_000966675.3. Classification (NCBI taxonomy): domain Eukaryota; kingdom Viridiplantae; phylum Streptophyta; class Pinopsida; order Pinales; family Pinaceae; genus Picea; species Picea glauca. The sequence continues at coordinate 118,024 of JZKD02S2146130.1, forward strand.
CCCTATCAGCCATTGAGAGGATGAAGTGATCCAAAGAACAACGTACTTCTCAATAGCAGATCCACACCATTCAGAGAAAAGTCATGGAATTGTCAGAGGCTCCAACCAATTCAGGACAAGGCTTGCCAACTGTTCGCAGAGACTGAAGGCTGAGTACCAGAACTGGAGCAAGTCGTCACTTCAGATGAACAGCGCTTAGAGGGACCTGTTAATGAAGCAGTTATCCAAGAATTTACTGAGAAAGAGGTCGTGACACAACAACAGGTCGAAGCATCTTGAGCCAAGCTCGACACTTTTGGAGAAGAGCTACCCAGACCAGAGTGACTTGGGACAAGTCACAGGTGAGTGTTGGGGGCATGTTGGCCCTTGGCCAAGTTTTGAGGATCCTTGGTCATGTTTGACCTACTTTTGGGACTTCGACAAGTTGTCGAAGGCAAAGCACAAGTCGAAGCGGAGATTGCGGGATCTCTACCCCTTTTTAGAGATTTTTGGGTTTTGGGCTTATGTAATGGGTACGAGGATGTCAGCCCATGGGTTTACCCATGGTTAGGCCCTATTTGTAATGTATAAATAGAAAGCTAGGTGATGTAGAAAGTAGTTAGTTTGATCTATGTGATCGAAGAGAGGCTAGACACTGTGCTAAGTGAAACTTGTAAGTGCTTTTTTCATGCTATGTTGAGAAATTGCAAGGCTAAGTGCAAGTGATTGTAAGAGACTATGAAGAGGCTTTGTTCTATAACTCAAGGAAGGAGGATCTAGTAGAGTGCGCGCAGATCTCTTGTCCTATGCGGAGCAAGATATCATAGCTCTGTGCATGTATAAGATTGATAGAAATAATGAAAGAAGAAGAGTTGGTGGGAGTAGCCCCAGGGTGGGGGTGAACCACGTATATCCCGTGTTGTGGTTTCTTTGTGCTTTATGGTTGTTCTCTTGTTTATGTGGTTAAATGCTTAGTGCACTGATATATTCTTAGAATAATCTAATATGGTAGCTTAGTGATGAATAATGTGAATAAATGCTAGATCTGTTCTATTTTGGTAGGCTTAGTGCTGTAATTTATTGGGTCTGTGTGAGTACTTCAGTGATCTATTATTGGGGTTTAGTTGCTCTATAAACTAAGGCTGAGTATTAATGCACTATAACTGCTAAGTGATATGTTAAGGTGTTAAAATCACAGATCTATGTTCCAACTAAGGTTGCAAACATCTGAGTCCTGCAACTGCCCCTACCTCTACCTCGGGTGAGACTTCATCTGCTTCGCAGGTGTTGCCAAAAGGGTCAGTAGTTAGGGTTTTGTTGGTACGTTGTTGTAAGTGTTGAACCCTGGGTCTGCCCCTGTGCTAACAACATTGGAGATACGAGGATGAGAACGATATCCCAACACGAGAAGGGAGAAAAACTAGGAGAGGAATGGGAAACATAATGCCAATACATAATGAAATAGAAATAGCTATACCTTACCTCCATTAAAGCAATTGAAGTGATAGGGAAAGGTTCATTAAAGACCAAAATGATGGTGCTTAGCTTTTGCATAACTTCTCTGTGAAGCCTTGGCCTTTGTTGTATGTGTGCCATTAAAAGCTCCTTCATGTGGAAATGCACTACCAACCTTCATGAATAAATTTTACACATACTGAGTTGACGGGGAGGAAGGGTGGAAGACATGGGTATTAACTACGTCAGGCGTATGTGTGTCAAGTGTGCCATGAGTGCCAAGTGTCACCCCATCCGGAGGAGAGAAATATTTGAGGGAAATCTCCCTACATTGAAACAACAGTTGCGAAGCAAAGTGATGTTGAGCGTCGATTAGGATGTCCTCCACTTGAGAAGGTGCTCCTTCATTAGCTAGTTTGTCAGCAAACTTGTTTGCTTCTCATCACACATGAGAGGGGATAAGAGTCAGAGAGGGATGTAGAAGCATTCACAAGATATTAAGAGGACCAAGAAGGTGCCAACTTGGGGTGACTTTCTTAGGATCGATCCCATTAATCACTTTGGTGGCAGGCGAGATAATTACCTTAGAGTCCCCTTCAATGATCAAGTGAGTCATATTTAGATCAGAGGCTAATTGAATACCTCTTATGAGACCCCAGATCTCTACCGAGTTGTTGGAGTTGCGACCCAGATGTCTAGCTAATATGTACTTGGTTTGTCTTGTGTTGTCCCGGAGAACAACACCAAATCCTATAGGGCCAGGATTTCCTTTCGAAGCACCATCAAAGTTCAGTTTGAATAAGACAAGAGGGGGGAATTGCCAAGTGGATGGGCTATGGGAAATGGAGCTAGGAAGGGGGTTCTGACTGAGTGGAGTACTATGTAAGTTCAAATTATATTAAGAAATGATGAGATATTGTTGGGGTTCACTAGGGAGGGCTTCCTTGGTCCAAAGTTGGGCACAAATAGTTTCATGTATGTTCTCGAATATCTTTGACCATATACTAGAAGGGGTGGAAGCTTGGGAGCGAAAGATATGACTATTTCATTCTTTCAGAGCTGCAAGATAATGAAGCCTGGTAGAAGCTTCCAAATCATGTTTAAGATGGGGATTTTTTAAGCCTTGATTCCCCAATTCCTGATGGTGTTTATAATGTTGTCCCTTGCTCTATTGGTTTTCCTCAAAATATGTTAAGCCCTAATACTGGCTCATTACCCCTTAATTGGGGCATATTAGATTAGTAATGTTATTTTATTTATGTCGTCTTTAGGCCATTAGTTGTAATTATACCTCCTAGTCTCTTATATATACCAATGAGACATTTTCATTTTGAATCATCTTGTACTTGAACATTTAAATGGGGTAAAATGAGGTTGCCCCCTCGAAGAGGCTTATTATCTGAAATTCTCTCTTTTTCAAGGCATTGAGTACTTTTTCTGAGGATTTTCTATGCTATATTGTTATTTGGTTCTTAACATATGGTTCCAGAGCTCAAGGTCTTGGGGTTTTGCTACTACATCTGAGACACCTTGGGATTTTCACTATAACTTATTTTCTACAATGTTTCAGAAGGAACGGCTTGGAGGATATTTAGTGGATGGATCAAGGTACGTTGGGTTCAAAATTAATCTCTTGAGGCCTTATACTTTTGGAGATACAGACTATACAAGATAGGGTTCTAGAATCGTCCTGAACTGAGTCATTGCGGAATTTTCACCATAAACACATTTCTGTAACGTTTCAGACCCTACGCTCTAGAGGATATTTAAATAAATTAGTAAGGTATCGATGGTAAAATGTTCATCTTCTGGGTCATCATAAATTTGTAGATACACCCTGTGTAAGATAGGGTATCTGACTAGTCCTATTGACTAGTCTCAAGAAGGTGTTCCAGGTAAAACAATCATAACTTCTTCCTAGAGTATCCAAATTGTGTGGGAATGGTTGCATTGGATTGTGGATAGTCTTTAGTATTTCTTGTGCAAGTTTAAGAATTTTATATCAATTATTTTGTGCGGGGAACACTATACAAGTGAGATCTCTTGGAAAGGCTAAAAATCGGCAAGTTGTGGGGAAGTTACCGTAAATTCCATTTGTCACATCCAATTTTGATCAGACCTATGGCATTGCAGAGAAGAAATATCATAGAAATACATAAAGGAAAGTTTCATACTCAAAAGGGCCGAAACTTGGGAGATACAATAGAAGAAATATTGTCTAGCAGAACCACCTCAAAATAAAGGTTCAAAAGTGATACTTGGCCAACATGCCACCCAAAAAGGGAATCTCTACACCAAATAAGCCTCCAGAAAATCCTACTTGGACTCTTGATGAAGGTGAAGAAATGCATAGGGACATAAATGAACTACAAAATAATATGGATTCAATGGAAGCTAAGTTGG
>JZKD02S2146130.1:139092-159576 GCA_000966675.3 Picea glauca
CCCTGGTTTCTCTGGCTGCAACCAGATGGAAGCTACAACTTCCTGTGTTCAAGCTTCCACTTGAACCTTTGAGGACAACAGTCCTCCCAAGCACCTCCCAACCTCCCTAGAATATCAATGGCTAAATAAACATTCAACTTTACAGATAAACCAGTTCTTACCAATCTTTCTTTGTTCTGTAAATCTGATCTTCTGCAAACTGTTCTGCTACTCTTCTCTTCCTCTGTCTGTTCAGTAGGTATGCTCTGCATCAACTCGTGCTATCATTCTGCTCTTCTTCAACTCGTTCTGTTATTCTGCTCTGCATTTCATCTCACACTTCACATATGCTCAATCTCCTCCTGCGCATCCTTCTTCTTCTCTATTCTTACAGTTTCATTCTTTTTAACTTATAGAACGACCAACCGGACACAGTCTGTTTCATCCTCTTTTATACACACGAACACGATGGTTTAACTTCGCAACTCCTTAGGCAAAATGATGACAACTTTCTAAGCAACTGAAACGCCAACTGATTGGCAATCATGAGTCCATTTCACTAATGGATTTGTAACTGAAAAGTTAATCTGTGAGAAAGAATAGTAACTCTCCAATCTTGCTTAAATTCATCTGCATCATTGGATATGCGGTGAGAAAATCTAGACGGTCAGTATCTGTGCTCCCAGATCTACGGTTGGGATTCGATTCCGGAGCCCCCCTGCCATTCTATCTTTAAGCGGAGGGGGGGGGGTCCGGAATTGGGCGCGCATCTCTCGAGCGGTCAGGATTAAAGCACCTAGATCAACGACGCTCAAGTGATTCCGGACCCCCCTTGCCTTTCTGTCTTTAATACGGGGGGGGTTCGGAATGGTGGAGTATTGACGAAGGGCCCCACTCCTGTCGTGTCACCTTCTGTATCATTCTCCACCTGACCATGTGACAAGGCTCGGCTCCTCCTTGTCCTCTGACATCTGTCCATCTCTCGTTGATGTGACCAAGGGCTGTGATCAACAGTCCAGGTGTTAGCTCCCAAAATGAACCCATCCCTATGGTCGCATTTTGTGGTGGATAGCATGGCTATTGGTAGTTTTCTCAAATTGGTTTTGAATTTTTCTGACTGCAAAACTTAGGTTTTGATTTTTGTCTTAGAAATAAGACGTCCCATAAAGGTCTTCTCTTTAAAATTTTCATAAAATGCTTTCAACGGCTAATGTGTGTTTAAAATATGAGTGTTAGCCAGTGAAAGTGGAAACTTTCAATAGCTAAGGAACATCTCTCATAGGTCTGTGCGCTGGTGAAAGTGTCAATTTTCAAACATCCAAAGAAACATTGTCGCGGGTTGTGCCCTGGTGAAAGTGATGACTTTCAACAGCTAAGGGGCGTTTTCCACAGGGTTGTGCGCTGGTGAAAGTGATGACTTTCAACAGCTAAGGGGTGTTTTCCACAGGATTGTGCGCTGGTGAAAGTGGTAAGTTTCAACAGCTAAGGGGCGTTTTCCACGAGTCGTTGGCTAGAAAAAGCGGGAATCACGTGCGTTTATCCACGTTTCAAATATCAAATGATGATGCGATCAACTCACGTCATGCAATCAAGAAAGACGCACTGGTGAAAGTGGATAATCATGAAAACTCAAGTTCCACGTCCAAGTCAGATTACAAATCAGATCCAGTTCAGAAACTCATGCTCCACAATCATGGCATCAGGGATGGCCAGTTCAAATCCATTAGTGCAGATACAGAAGCTATACTACCAGGCTGACAACATCAATCAGATCATTGCTTTCCTATCACGCATCGCTCACAAATGTTTGTTAAGCTTCTAATGTTAAAAAATAGAGCCGACTCCCGAATGCTTTCAACAGCGCAAGACCTCAGCCCGAATATCAGTTTCCTATGTTGTGTGTGCATAAATCGTTTGGGGTTTTGAATTGCAAATGGAAAGAAGACGCAGTGGCTCTTTGTTGAGAAAATAATTGGACTGTCTGTCCTTCTTGTTAACGATAAAAAATGCACTGGCATTTTTGAAGGAATGATGCTTAAACTTGCAGGGCACTTTTGAATCCTTTCCCGAGCTCCAAATGAAGATTTGAAAACACCATTGGAAAGCTTAGGATTTCTAGATGTCAATCGACTATTCAGGCATGAAAAACAGATTCTCTATGATTGAGAAAATTGATTTTGAAAAAATCTTCACTTTCACCAGCGCAGAAGGCAGAATTATAACTAGTTAGCTGTTGAAAGCTACGCCTTTCAACAGCTAAAGAGCGGATTTTTGGGTAAATTAGCTATTGAAAGCCTGTCACGGCCAGAATAGCCAAATTTTCTCCCAGATCAGGATTTTTTGGGTTTGAATGGTTTGAAACCTTCTTCAATAAGTTGGTTATGAATTATCAAATCAAAATCTAAAGGCCATTCTTGGAGATGAAAGTCAAAAGGGAATTTTTTGACTAGATTTGGTCATTTTCAGGGGCAAAATGATAGGGATCAAGTGACACATCACCCAATTCAAATTTTATCTTTGGAGGACCAAATCAAACAAGCCTTGGGAGGCTAAAACTGCACTTCATCAGCAATCTACTATTTTTAGAAATCATTAAATAGGACCTTTCCTATTTTGTTTTGATCTTTCATTCTAGATCCATTTTTCTAGGATCTCATCCTACACTTGTTGTATCTGTTTTGATTTGACTATTTTTAGTAAATATGATCCATCTTTCAAGGATCTAGATTACATCTTGTAAGGCTATAAAGCCAAAGACATTTGGGGCACTTAAGGGGTTCGATTTCAGATACTCTTATGCTATGTAAACAGACTTTTTTGATGCTAATGCAAAAAGATAGATTTCTTTCTATTACAATATCAGATTTTATCACCTATCTTCCTCTGTTTTAATTAAACTGTTTTAGCTGCAGTGATTGTCATCTCACCAGTCAGCTCATAGTTTACTTAAGATTTTTTTACACAGTTTTATAAACCCTACATGTTGTATTTGGTTTAGTAACTCTGTATTCTCATCCATTTAAGCTTGTCATCTGATTATTGTTTCATGAGAGCTCTGTTTGTTTTGATTACCCATTTAAGGTCTAAGTACTGAGTTATCATTTGTTATCTCATTGATCCATCTATAAAAATACCAAAAACCATTCATTTTACAAGTTACCAAGCACCTTTGCTATACAATCACAAAGGGTTTCTTGGAGTGATAACACCAGGTATGATCTTAACTCAATGGCTGCAATTGTGTCATGATATCGCATATCGTGAAATTGGGGTTCTTGTTGCATTTGTTTCTTTTCCTTTTGAAATTGTGATTCATGAAACTCCGATGTGGAGTTTGATCAACGGTTCAGATCAACCTAGATCTTGACAGCTCAGATTAGGTCGCGATTTTGCAAATCGCAATTACTCCCACTTCTCCTTGTACTTTAAAGAGCGTGCAGGTTATCCTTGATCCGATGATGGTTGGGTCTTGCGCTTGGATATAATGACTGAGCTCTGTCCTCCTCTTCAGTGCGCTCGTCTTGTCTTCATTCAGATCTGACGGCCCTCGTTCTTTCGGGAAATTTGAATGGGATCCAATGGTCACTGACTCTTCTCCTCCCGATTATTGTTGCGCTGCTACGCATTGTTGTTGTACTCAAGCCATCACCACAACCACATCTGTACTTGCCATCAATGACAAGTATACACTACCTGTAAATATGCTAACAATCCTTTGTACATTCTTCATGCCATTCGCTGTCTGTTACATATTTACCAACAAATATGTCATATTAACAATTCCATTTACAATTGGCTTGCAATAACATCTGAGAATAATCCCTCGACTGATCCTTATGTCATTTCTAGGTGTGTAGGTGAAGCTCCATATTTACAAATATGTCATATCAACAACTCCCTTTACAATGGCTTGCAATAACGTCTTAGAATTATCCCTCCACTGACCTTTATGTCAATTTTACATGTGGAGGTGAAGCTCCTTATTTGCAAATATTTCATATCAACAACTTCCTTTACAATTAGCTTGCAATAACATATACGAGGATCATCCCTCTATTTATTTTTATGTCATTTCTAGATGTAGAGGTAAAGCTCCCTATTTGCAAATATGTCATTTCAACAACTCTCTTTACAATTGGCTTGCAATAACATCTGAAAATTATCCCTCCATTCTAAGTGTGTAGGTGAAAGTCCCTTTGACTTATGTACTCATCATTCTTAGAAATGATAACATCTCCATCAATCTTAAACACTTCTTTTAAAAACAATATCTTAAAAATAAAAAAATATTTAATTATATTAAAAATATTTTAAAATTTTGTTTTCAAAATAAAATTTATAATTGTATTTAAAATATTTTAAGAACCTCCTCTTCCAACTTTAAATAATTTAAACTTTGATTTTATGAAGTCTAACACTTGAAATAATTTAGATTTAGATTTTATTAAGTGAGGCATTGAAATGGAGTACGACGAGGGGACCTACTTACCGGGATGAGTGGAACTTGTTAGAAGAGGTGGACTCAGTGCTCCCATCACATAAAAGTAAAGAAGTTCTTTATGCATGGACTAACCTTATTTTTTTTCTTTGTTGAAATCGTGAAATAAATTCTTTAAAATATATATATATATGATTTATTTATTTATTTTTAATTATTATTTTATTAAAATTATTTATAATCTTTGTATTTAAAATTTTTATAATCCTTTTATTTCATTCTAATAGAATTATAAAAAGAAAAATTTATAATTAAAAAATATATATATTTTAAACTTTTTTTCAAACTTTAGAGTTGGATTTTATCATTAGAATAAGTCAAAGCATATTGGAATGAGTGTAGTTGGAATGGGTAGATAAACATATTGGAATGAGTGTAATGAGTGTAGCTAGTAATAGAATTATAAAAAGAAAAATTTATAATTAAAAAAAATAATTTTAAATTTTTTTCAAACTTTAGAGTTGGATTTTATCATTAGAATAAGTCAAAGCATATTAGAATGAGTGTAGTTGGAATGGGTAGATAAACATATTGGAATGAATGTAGCTAGTTGGAATGGGTAGTTTGAGTGTTAAAATATTTTCTTTGATATAGAAATATATTAAAATTAATTTTAATATATAAAATAAGTTTTGAGAAAAAAATATTTGTAAAGATAATTTGATTTTACATTAAAATTTAAAAGTTAAAATGATTGAATTTGAAAAACTTTATTTCTCATGAGAAAATTTTAGTAAAAATAATTTCAAAATGCATAGATTTTAAACATATTCACATTGCAACTAATCAATCATTATGTTAATAGGAAGCATCGCTTCTTTGTGATTGTCCCGGTTAATATAAAGATAATAATATATTGAAGCTTATATATTATTGTGAATCACATCTCTCAATCAATATGGAAAAATACAAAAAATAATAAAAAAATAAAATATTACACTATTAATAAAATATTACTCGTTTTCAAATATTCATCATTAATCAATTTTTTTTTTAATTGAGTTTCTTAACCATTTTATAAACGTGTATTCTCTCTCGACCATCATATTCATCATAAAATAGTGTGGTCTTTTACACTATCATCTAACCAATACAAAACCTATTCTTATTTGAGTTAATTTATTAACAAACATAAAATTAATTACGTTCTCTTATTCATATTCAATTTATATGGAGGTCATTATTTTTTTCCATCTTATAACTTCCCAAATAAAATACTTCACTCATAAAATGATGAATGGTTGTCATCACTATACCTTACTAAGAGATGAATGGTTGTCATCACTATACCTTACTAAGAGCAATATTTCTGGAAGTTTTATTTATATTACTATTTTTTCTTTACTAGTTTCCTTAATGAAATAATTAAAACAAGTAATTACTATATTATCTTAATAATAATATTTTTTTATTGAGCTTCCTTAATGAAATAACTATAGTAGCATGGGAATCACTCTCGGCATTTCCAGTATCTTTGAAACTTGTTCCTGACATTCAGGGAACTTAGGAACTAATACAAAACATCCTCAATTGGTTGGGAACTCTTTTGGGAACTTGGGAGCTTTATGGGAGCTTCAACATCAAGGAAATGGGAGCTTAGGAACTAGTTTCCGAAATAGAGAGCTTTAAATTAAAACTATATTAAACTAAAATGTAAATATTTTTATTCCATTATTACAAATACATAATTTATTACAAATATTTCTATTGTATTTATTTAACATATCACTATAAAACAAAGACTAAAGTACACTAAATATTATTTTAAAAATTATTTAAGTAAAAAAACTTAATACTACTCACTTTATAGTTCTGGATATGAAAAACTTTTAATGCATGTATGTTTTTCTTCAAGCCCATAGTAAACATGAAAATTGAATAAATCAATACCCTATCCATGGCAAGCATTTGCTCTAGTTTGTTGTTTCTATCAACCAACTATATCATTGACTTTTATTGTATTTTCATATTACAAGAGTAGATATTTTATAAATCAATACCCTATCCATGGCAAGCATTTGCTCTAGTTTGTTGTTTCTATCAACCATCTATATCATTGACTTTTATTGTATTTTCATATTACAAGAGTAGATGTTTTATTTCTCTATCGTTTTGAACTTCTTTGCATTTTTGAAGGAGATATGTTATTTCTAACATTATATCTGTGCGGTTTTGAATGGGAATAATACTTCTCCGCGGTTTTGAAGGAGATATTTTATTTCGAACATTATATCTCTACGGTTTTGAATGGGAGTAGTACTTCTCTATGGTTTTTACCCCTTTTTACGAGAATAATCTCTTTAATTTCTCTCGGTGAGGGGAACTTCTCTGCAGTTTTTTGAATGCTCTCTGCAATTTTGAATAATTTTTATTTCCACTTGGGCACGTGTTCATAAATTATTTCTTCTCTGTAGTTTTTGGAATGCTCTCTGCAATTTTGAATAATTTTTAGTTCCACTTAGGCGTGTGTTTGTAAATTAAATCTGTCTTCTTCAATCACTTGAGCACCTGGACACATGAAATGAGGTGAAATGAATAAGGTAATCGAATTGGACCATGAGTGTAACAAAAGAGCCTTGAACCTCATAATTTTTGGTATAAAAGAACAACATGAGGATATGCTAGCAATAGTAAAAGAAGAATTAAATAATAAATCACAAATTGATACAACTTACCTCATAGAAGCAAAGAGGCTAGGAAAAATAATTGATCACACAGATAGGTTGATCTGTGTCAAAGTAAGTTGTAATGACCATAAATATAGCATACTCAGTAACTCTCTGAGCTTAAAAGGGTCAGGAATATTTATAAATGAAGACCTCATTCCTGAAGACCGTGCTGAATTAAGGAAGGAAGTTCAAAAGGTAAAAGAAGCTAGGAAAGAAAGAAAATGGGAAATAATTAGAAATCGAAAAGCTATTGTTAGGAATAGAGACTAGAAGGATAATAATGAATAGGAATTTGGGACACTCAGGATCCTTTTTGGGAACTGTCATGGCTTTCCATGGCGTAAAGGTCCTATGATAAGTTGGATCCTGAGTGATATTGATATTGTTTGTCTAGTTGAAACTTGGGAGCATGAGGAGTATAAGGTCCCTAACATAGAAGGATTTGTGTTGTGGTCGACATGGAACAAAAAATCCCACCGTAGAGGGATAGGAGGCATAGGTTGTTATATTAGAAAGAGCATTTCTCCTCACATTCAACTTCATAAGATCGACCCTCTCAATCAGTACATTTGGATAGAAATTTCAAACACCAATGCTAAGAAGATGTATATAGAAATTTTCTATTTTTCACCTATTAATTCTACTTTTTATAAGAAAAACAATCTAGATAACAATTTTCCCTATAATAATTTAGAACAAGATATTTATAGTTTGAAAAATGAAGGTAATATCCTCCTGCTAGGAGACTTTAATGCTAGGACTGCAACTAAACAAGCTACTCTTTTAAGTATTGATTCAAACCATAATCCTTTATGGCTAGATGAGGACCTTGTTTTATCTAATAACTACAAAAGAAGATCTAAAGACCTAATTGATAATTTGTTTGGTACTAAGCTGGTCAAGCTTTGCAGCTCTCAAGACCTAATAATTTGCAATGGAGTAATGAAGTGGACAAACGCCAACCAGATTACATGTATTCATGGGCTAGGTAGTAGTGTCATAGACTATGTGATATATGATATCCTCGTTTCCAACCAAATAGCAACTTTTGACCTTTTAAATGACCATAAGCCCAACTCTGATCATAAACATTTAACCCTAACTCTAAACTTTTCCATGCACAAGAGTGCCATTGAAGAGAATTTTGATAATCAAGGGAAGTTGCGCTTTGACAAAAGTAAAGTTGACCTTTTCTTAAAGGATTTAAATAGTAAATTAAATCTCCTAAATTATAAGGACAACATTGAAGAACTCTATCATAATTTTACAACTACCCTTTCCACTTCTATTAACAAGTTCTCTTTCGAGGTGTCCTATAAAAACAATAATAGAATGACCAACCCTTGGCATGATAAAGAATGTAAAATTGCTAGGAAATCCATTAGGGATGCTTCTAATGAGTCCTTAAAACTCGATACGATCAATACGTACAAATTCCTAATTAAAAGAAAAAAAAAGGTATTATATCAATAAAAGGCAAGAGTAACTTTCACAACTATATAAGCTGGATCCTAAGAAGTTCTGGAGCCAAATTCTAAACCGCAATACTAAAGAAAATAATAGGGTTCCCTTAAGGGACTGGAATTCCTACCTTAAAAGTCTTTACGAGTTCCCTAATGCCATGGACACCATTCCTATTGTCACGAGAAAGGATGAAGTTTTTTCTTTAGATGACATAGAGTTCGGGGTTAAGCGGCTTGCAAATGGGAAAGCTAAGGACGTTGAAGGCTACCAAGCTGAAATTTTCAAAATCAGAGGGCCTATCCTTATCCCTCACATACACAAGCTCTTCAATTTAGTAGTCAAGTAGGGCTTCCCTAAACCCTAGACGCAAAGCTTCATTGTTCCTATTTTTAAAAATGGGCATAGAAACATTCCCTCTAATTATAGGACCATTATGATTAGCCCAATTTTATCCAAGCTTTATGGAATTATTTTGGAAAAGAAGATTATCCTTTGGATATAAAGTCACGGTAAAAGAGCTAAAGGCCAGGCCAGGTTTAGGATATATCATTCAATTGTGGACCATATTGTTACCTTTAGTATTATTGTAGAGGATTTCTGCAATACTAAAACCAATATTTTTTGTTGTTTTATTGACTTTAGAAAATATTTTGACATGGTTCCTAGGAAAAACCTTTGGAATAGGTTGGAAGAGATAAAAGTGTCACTTAAGTTGAGGGTTGCTGCAATAAGGATGTATGAGAATGTTATTGTTAATTTTAAAAACACTAAAGGTTGGTCAAAAGAGATTAACTACAATATTGGAGTCAAACAAGGTTGTCCCTTGTCCCCTACCCTTTTTGGCATATACATTGACAAGTTAGAAGATTGCTTGGAAAAAGCATGTTGTGTCGACCCTAATCTCACTGGTATAGTCATCAATTTTCTTCTTTATGTCGATGATATTGTTCTTATGGCAATGAGTCCCCATGATCTTGAAAATTAACTAATAATCCTCAAGGATGTTTTCTCCAATATGGGTATGACTGTTAATACTGATAAGACTAAGGTCATGATTATTAAATCCAATAAGATCACTTATGATACCTTTGTATATGACAACAACAACTTGGAGGAAGTGACTTCATACAAATATCTTGGAATTGATATTCACCACAAGCTCAACTGGAATTATAGCATTGAGAAGAGGATTATTGGGGGATGGAAAGCTTATTATGGGCTTGAAAACAATTATAAATTAGTTGTTCTTTGGAGTTAGGATAAGAAGAAACTCCTCTTTGAGACTCTTGTTACACCTGTTATTCTTTATGGATGTGAATTCTGGGGTTGTAGTATCTCTCGTGAATCCTGGAGAAAGATAGATCAAATACAAAAGAATATTATAACCTATAATCTAAAAATTAAAGGAAATATACCCAATCCCATCCTCCTCTTAGAAACAAGCCTCTCCCCCATTGAGATCACGGTTATGACTAGATACCTAATGTATAAGAACAATTTAAACAACATGGAAGAAAAAAGGCTTCCTAAAATTGCTTCAAAATTGAGTCGTAGCCACCATTGACTCAAGCGAGGATGGTATAAAGATGCCTGGTCTTGGCTAAATTATTGGGGAATCATGGAAGACACCATTTTGCAGAATAAAGATACTATTAAAAAAATCGTCAAATCAAAATTTAAGAAGAAAATGTGGTGTGATAAAGAGTTAGAGGGAAAAATAAAATTAAGGTATTATAAGGATGTAATCAACCCTAATCTAGAAGATCAAAATTATCTATATGTTTTCCAAGTGTAAAGAAAAAAATAAACATTGCTAAGATAAGAACAAATTCTCAGAAGCTCCATAGTGGAATTGGGCGTTAGTCAATTCCTAAAATGCCATGGGATGAAAGAGTGTGTCACCTTTGTGTACTAAGAAGGTTGAAGATGAAAAACACTTTCTCTTAGATTGTCTAGCATATACCCATATTAGATCTCATTTTCAAAATATTTTTCACACTACCAACCTTCCTAACCTCTTAACTCAACAAAACTATGGTGATCTTGGAAAGCTTCTCTTAATGCTTTTCGAGCACATAAACAAAATTCTAAAGAATCACAAGTAATCACTTACACTCTTAAGGTCCGATAGACCAATTCAGTCTCAGTGGATGTTAATCATCATCATTAGTACTATTTAGTTTTTTCCAATCAAAACAAGAATAATACTACAAATTTACAAATATTTTTTAAGTTTATATATGTAAAGTTTAATTTTAAAAAGATATTAAAATTTTATATATTTATTTTCAATTTTGTTTCTCATTTTTTAATCGAATTTTTATGGATATTAAAGTTTCAATATTATGTTAAGTATATTCATATAATTATTAGTACAAATTAAATTAGTAATTTTGATATTGTATTTGTTGCAGTAGGAGCAACTTTGTCCTGGATTGACCTTCAATTTTATTGAAATAATATTTAAAATGTATGGGCCATTTTCAAAGACATGATCTTTGTCTTCATGATTATAGAAAGTGATCATGAAAAATCCTTTCGAACTGAGCTGGAGCTTGTAGTCCCATTTTGGGTTCCACCATGTTTTGATCCATCGCATGAGGTCTCTTTCAGAGGGCCATAACTCTAAACACTTCCCAATCAGGGCATGGTCCTTCATGAAATGGGTGTGTTCTCCAACTCTAGTAGAACTAATCACATCTCTTGGTGCTTTAATTTCCTGGGGGATGCATTTCCCTGGCTCCTAGTTGTGAGATTCCTTTGGATGAGATGGTTCAACTTCCACCTCCATATCTTTTTTGGAGCTTTATTCATCCTGCAGGAATCATTCACGAAGGTGAGGCGATGGCTCAAATGGCAGTTGCCTAGCTCAGATTCCTTCTTTCTCGTTTGCTGCTACATTCCGATATGAGTGGGGTTTGCACCCACCCCTCTAGGTCCATGTTTCCAGGTCAAGCACACCCTTGGTGTTGTTGTCTTTGTCTCTTTGCGAGGAGAAAACCTGGTTGTAGCAAGGTTAGAAGCATGCAGTCCTTCAAACCCTAGCTCTCATCGCCCTCCTTATTTCCTTCCCATCTATGAGTGAACAAAAAGTCCACAATCCCCTTAGGACATGTTACAGGGTTTTATCATGAAGGATTTACTTGCAACACTAATCAAACCCTGCACACCCGCAAACCTTAGGATATAATGTCAGTGTATTATTTTATTATTATGTTGGTTGGATTTATTGGGAATTCTTGGGTTTTGGTTATTTTTATTATCTTGGTTAGATTTATCTGGATTTTTGAAGTTTGGGTTATTTAAATTAAATTTAATTTTGACTTTCCATGAAGATTTTAATTTTAATTTCTTTATTATTTTATTTTACTACGGTTTACAACCAAAATTTCTATGAAGATCCTAGGTTCTATACCACCTCTAGTTTCACACACAAACCAAATTAGGGAGGGAAAACAATATATACCATGAAGTTTCAATAGACCTGATGCATGTGGGATATTTCTTTTATAGTTGAAGATCAATGACCGAGATCTCCCTGTGAGCAAATCAATGGTTGTTGAGCACTGACTTTAAGGAAACCATATATTGAGCTTTTGGGGTCCAAATCAAGCCCAGGATATTCCATTGGAAATCTATCAAGCAGGATAACATGTTGGAAGAGGAATTCAATAAGGATTAGTGACGAAAAAATCCAAAGAACAAAGGGCCATGAATTTGAAGGGAATAAACTCTGCAATGTTTAGGCAACCATAACTTGAGTTCTAGGAAACAAAATCATGCTTGTAAGAGCATGTTAGAAATCTAAATAAGAGATCAAGAATATGAAACACGCTAATCCACCATATTGACACCAAAAATGCCAAGGAAAAATTGAAGAATAAAGGAGGGAACAACCTAGCAGAGTCAATGATATATTTTAATAAATATCACTCATGAACAACCTTGGAGTGAGATTAACTACTTAGGAGTCTGTTTAACTTTTGTTTATAATGCATGTATATTCATTTGCAAAATTGTGTGAGGAATTTGAGTCATTTATTGAAAAAATAAGCAAGTTGAAGAGATAATAATTGTGGGTTGTTACATAAGGCGAAAGGTATTCCTTGTTTTATAAAAGCAATACCATTGAATGTAAGAAATGACTTTTGCGGATTGTACATATGGATGATACTATTATCTCTTTACAAATAATAAGAAGAAGGCATTTGGGATCATAACTGTTGTCGAACGTATTAGAGACTCTTCTACTAATATGTTTCTTGTGGGTTTTTTCTAGATGCTTTTCATATGAATTATTCCTATGTGTTATGTTTGGAATTACTCATACTATTATGATTTCCACTGAATACAATAGTAATGTTACAGGTTTAACCTATAGTCAATTGTGATCAAATATGCAATTTCATTATGTTAATGTGTTTTTGATCGACATGAATTATTTTTTCTTTCAATAACTCTATCATTAATTTTATTCATTTTTATTAGTCTTGCTCTTGCAGGATAGGTTAGAAGTAGCTAGATTGATTAGTTTTATTTTGTTTTATATTAGATTTAGAGTTAATTAGAATTATTTGGGGGGCAATCTATTGTCTTTCCCTTTTTCTTCTTTTAATTCTTAATTGCAACCAGACCCAGATACTGGTTGGAAATGATACCCCAAATGAGATTAGGTTTGATTGGGACCTTCCATCGAGTGTTCTCCCTTACCTGCTTGACAGGCCATTTGGACTCGTCAACGCCATGTTATTTATAAAGAGGACATGTAAACATAAAACAAATGAGAGCATAAAATAAAATATTTTTCCACTAAGATGTCGGTGTAGAAAAAATATTTGATTTTATGCCCTCATTTATTTCATGTTTACATGTCCTCTTTACAGATAACATGGTGTTGACAGGTCCAAATGGCTTGTCAATCAGGCAAGGGAGAATTCTCAATGGCAGGTCCCAGTCAGACCTACTCTCGTTTGGGGTAGCGTTTCCAACCAATATGTGGGTCTGGTTTCCACTAAGAATTAAAAGAGGAAAAGGGGAAAGACAATAGATTTTCCCCCAAATAATTCTAATTAACTCTAAATCTAATATAAAACAAATGAAAACTAATTTATCTAGCTACTTCAAGATGAGAAAATTTACCCACAATAAGATGAGTTTTAGTGCTTTATGTAGCCATAGTTGAAAACCATCCACAACTCCTCATGAATTACATAGGTTACAAAGATAACTGGCATTCAACAAAAATACTATTTAACCATTGAAATCTGCCATAAAGGGAAATTCTATATAGTTATTATTTCAACCACCTGTCAGTGTTTCCCATACCTTGGTTGATCAAGGCCCATACCAAAGAACATGCTACTAACAACAACCCACCTACGCCCTATCTGCCTATTATGAGTATTTTTTTATATCTATGATTTTATGAAATCCATAACCTTGAAGAGATTATATGAGCTATATAAAACATTTGTTGGAAAATGGAGGGAATAGAAATTATGTAGCTCGAAGTAGTCCAGAGTATAGAGGCTACACATCCTATCACATAAAACCTTCTACCACATGTACTTGGAGGATACCCATCCCGCCACACACAAAATTCTATCACATGTGAACCTTATTTATGGTTTTTGAAAATGTGACAACCTCAACTAATTTTGAAATATGCTATTTCTTATTTTATTTTTATTTTTTGACAAATACACTTGCACTCTTAGGGATTTACATCCCATGTATGTGCTTGTCCACCAATCGCAAAATGATTTCATAAAATTCTAAATTTACAAAAATATTTTAAATTTTTAAATATTATGTTAAATAAGATTTATAAGTATCCTCCACGATTTCCACAACACGATTCACAAAAGTTGAACTATCTTCCAGAACACCATTCACAGAAGTGAATTCTCCTTTGGAATGCCATTTATGTTGCTGGAAACTTTCCCAAACAACTGTTTACTAAGTATATCATGTAAATGCACAACCAACTGCCTCTTGATGGAATTGAATGGCATATCTAACATTTTGATCTGTTTAGATGACTTGACATTATACATTATACCTTGGTATGCTAACACAATACACTCATACAATCTTCATTCAAGGCAACATCCTATGTATTTAAAGCCATGAGTAATGTGGCTATGTAGAAATATTTTTTTTTTATTTTTTTCTATGACAATTAAAATGCAGATTTATGTTTCATCAATGGTGTCTTTCAACATTGAGAAAATTAAATATTTAAAATTTATTTTTACTTATTAAAAAACTTAGTTTAATATATTATTTTTCAAAACATAAGAAAACATTATAAAAAAAAAAAAGGAAAAAAACAATTAATGAAAAATCAAATCACTTTGATTTAAAAATTAAAAATATACTCATGATTTGAGAGGGACTAATAATACATACTCCTAAACCTTGAATTTAAATATAAAACAACTTTATCTTTCTTATCCTTTCTTCATTGTAATAATAAAGCCATTCTCCTTTTTATTAGTATGTACCTATTTTTGACCCAGACTTGGATTCAAATGTAAAAGAAACTTTTTTTTTTTTTTCTCTTTTCTTTATTTATGTGGAATAATAAAATCTTCCTCCTTTATTAGTCTCTACCTAAGTTGGAGAAACAATGTAAAAGAACATTTTTTTTCCTTCTTTCTTTATTTATGTGGAATAATAAAGTCTTCCTCCTTTATTAGTGTCTATCTAATTTGGACAAAAACAATAATAATTGATTCACATCAATATATTGATTTTTATCAATATATTGATTTTTTTAATAAATACAAATTGATTTTTTTAATAAATACAATCAAGTAAATATTTCTTAGCTATTCAATTAATGGTCGTAATAAAAGCTATTTTTACTTTAACATAAAAATATGATAATATAAATTGAAAGAAAAATTCTCATTCACTCATCCACACCTTTAGTCGAAACTTCCAATACATATGGTATGGTATGCTCAACAATAAGTATTTACTATCATGAATTTAGAAATCATTGTAAGAGAAACATTTAATGAATACCAACCTTATCTTTATCCATATTTAAAATAGTCAAATAAACTTTTTTTATAAACGAAAATATAATTTTAAAAGAATATAAAAATTTACAATTTTATAAAAATAATTTAAATCTTCTTTTATCAAATTTTTAAATAAAAATAATATAATCTAAAAAAATATAAAATATTTAAAAATATCTTAAAGCCTCTCCTTTCAACTTTAAATAATTTAAAGTTGGATGGGGAGAGGGTGCTCCCATCACATCTCACAAAATAAAAGACGTCCTTTATGCAGGGACATCAACCTTTTCTTTTTCCCTTCAAGTCAAATAAACTTCTTTAACAAAAAATAATATGATTTAAAAAAATTATAATTTTATTAAAAATATAAAACTTTTTTTTCAATCATAAATAAAAATAATATATAATTATAAAAAGAAAATAAAATTGGCTAATTAAAAATATCTTAAATCCTTCCTTTTTAAACTTTAAATAATTTCGAGTTAGATTCTATCGTTAGAATAAGTCAAAGGCTTTGGAATGGATGAGTAGGGGACATGCATAGTGGGATGAGTGGAGCTCATTGAAATGGATGGGTAGGTGTCAAAAGACTTGACTTTTGGAAATATATTTAAAAAAGCTAAAGGAAAGATTTAATATATATATTTGTATATCTTTTAAAGGGATAAATGGGAATGTCAAAGTAATTTAAGGGAATCTTCATATTATTATGGTTAATTAGAATCATAAAGATATTGGAATTAAAATTATCTTATTTGAGAATTGCTTTATTATTTTGATGATGTTCTCCTACAATGACTCTTGAATTGGTGAAAGGATTTGGCATTTTGAAAAGAGAGGGTGTAAATCCTTATAGACTAAAGAACCTGATATATATTCTCCTAAAGGGGTAAAGGAGAACCACTCACAATATTAGATGTGAAATTAATAATGATATAATAATTTGGAGGAAATATAACAAAATAATAATAATAATAATAATGGCATAAGATTTTGGATGAAAGAAAAGAAAAAACAAAACAACACAAGGCATAGCATAACTAAACCTTCATATGACATTGCCAAAGGTTGGGTTTGGTGGATATTGAATCATTCATTTTCTCTTATAAACCACTTAAGTTCAAATTTATAAATAGAAAAAATAAATAAATAAAAATTGTTAATCATGAGAATCCAACAAGTTTAATATAGAAAATGAAACATCTACAATCAAGAATTCACTATCCCTTTCCTAAAAACTAAGAAAATCAACAAGATTAATACTGAGATTGAAACAACTAAAATCAATAATCCATCATCACCTTTCCTTCTGTTATTCAATACCATCCTTCCACAATTAACTTGTAGCATGATGATACCACTTTGTGCTTAAAACCATAGAAAAAAAATATCCATGACCCTAAGAACTCCTTTTCTCCATAGCAATTGAAATATGACAAATATGAAAATTAAGAGTTTATGCCAATTATAACATATATAAACTGGACATGAATTATACAATATAAGGGTATCTCATTGTAAACTCAAAACATTGGCATTATAAATCTTCCGAGTATAACTAAGAATGAAAAATGTTGAAAAAAAATACCTCCATTCGACATTTCTTGTGAGTCTGACATTTAAAATAACTATAAATTATAATAAAATATATTATTTTTATTTCTGTACATCAAAGCTTCAAAATTTTATCTTACCAAGTGTATAAGGAGATACCCATAACCATACCATTGGATCTTTTATATACAATAGATTCCCATAACCATGTCTATATATATCTTTGGATTTCATTATCAAAGTGGATTCCAAGATTATTATGATTGCTCGTGAGAATGTCAGTGGCTCTTTGGGCTCTGGGTCCATTCTGCTATTTATTGCTTTTCTAGGAAACTGGACTATTTGTCAACATTCCTATTGGTATAGTTTTGACTCGTCTCCAGGTGGACATTTATGGAATCTTCCCTCCATAACGAGGTTGGAAGAAACGTCAGGGCAATTATGAATGCTGATGACGAGTACTTATGGGAACAAGAGGACATTTATGTCATGCCTGAAGCTTGGGGAATGAACCTTTGGGATGACCTCCTAAAACTTTTAAGACATCTTGTGCTATAGACCCTCCTATCAAGCTTTCAAACTTTCCTATGCCTGGTTCCCTGGTTGTACCTTCTGCAACCTTCCTTCCTAGTTGTCAGAGTACTGGTTCTCAACTCTATAGACATTTCCCAATTGGTACCAAAGGATTTCCTACCCAGGAGGGACAAAGAAAATCCCAAAAAGTGGATCATCCTGCTTCATCTAGGCATAAGGTGTGGAAAGCTAACAGAAAGCTTAAAAAAATGGTTGTAGGCTCTGATGTGGGGTTAGAAGAAACGCGTAGGATGGCCCTTTGTGGACTGGTGGGTAGGATTTCTTACAGTCACCTCAGGAAGGAACCTGTTGAGGTTTGGGTCAAAAATCATTGGCGGCCGATTCTAGGTTATGAGCCAGAAACACTTTATCTAACAAAGGAATGGCTACAGTTTATATGCAAATCTCCAGAGGATCCAGCTGTCTTATTGAACTCTCTTTGGGTATTTGGTAGAAGCAGCCTAATGCTCAAACGTTGGATGGTTTCTTTTAACCCGACAACTGAGAACTTCAAATTTCGTCATATGTGGGTTCTTCTTCCAGGCCTTCCTTTATATCTATGGAATGAATGTGCCTTGCAGGCCGTTGGCGATAATCTTGGTAAATTCATTACTTTGGAGTTTAAGTGTTTCACTGACCCTAAGCATAAATTGGGACGTATCCTTGTGGAGATGGATATCCATAGTGGCTTACCAAAATCCATTGGTATTGAGTGGAGAGGCCGCAGAGTAGTCCAGACGCTTGACTATTTAGGGATACCTTTTCGGTGCAATGCCTACAGACAAACGGGTCACCTTCGTCGTGACTGCACTGGTAAGGAAGTTGAGGAAGTTTCAAAAAATATTGAACGACAAAGAGACCCTCCCGAGTATATGGATGAAGGAGAGTCTTATGGAGGAGTGGATCACCATAATGGTATTTCCACTTCGAATTGGCAGGAGGATCATTCCACACTAACGGGTAAGCTACAAAACCTATGTCCTTCTTTATTTTCTTCTTTGGCGCATTGGGAGAAAGAGGCCTTAAATACATCAAACTAGTTAACCTCCTCTACTTCTACTCTTCGTCAACCCGATAAGGAGTTGGCCTCTTCTAAACCTTTAACACCAAGCTCCCTAAATCTTTGTGGTATTGATGGTCCTCTATTTAATCCTTCTGTAAGTTTGCCTCCTGAGGTCTTGACTTTGGGGTTCTCACTCTCCCCAGTCCATTTTCAGAATACTCCTCATCCCCTTTCTCTTTCATCGAAGAGACCGATATTGGATCCCTCACCACCTTCGGACCCTCAAGCATCCCCTCTGATAGAACTGGGGTTCATGGAGGTTGAGGATGATGACTCCACCCTCAATTTTGTTCTTGATTCCTTGATTTCATATATCCATGACTCTACTGATACCATGTCGTTGCCTACTTACTTAAGGAATCCCATCCTCGATCCACCCTTGGGAAGTGGATCCTCAACCCTTCCCAAGACTCCAGGTAAAGAGGGTAAGAATTATGCATGGTCTTGAGGCATTGGAGTCGAATTGTCACCCATAAAGACGAGAAGTTTACGTAAAAAGTTGGCGGGCATCCCTACTCATCTAGTTGACTCTCTCCCTTACTCCATGGATAGTGGGGCTCTTAGAGAATTGAAAGACCTAGCACGGGCTAAGTAATGTTATTGCTTTCCCTGAATATTTGAGGGATTGGAGGCGCCCTCAATACAACCTCGGTTCATAGACTGCTGGATCAGACTCATCCTGACATTGTCTTTCTACAAGAAACTCTAGATCTTGAATAAAAGGATAGAGATTTAATGCATCATCTTCATTCTACTTGGGTTTCGAGTGTTTTCAGTGCTATCAATAATTCGGGAGGCTTACTAGTAACCTGGGATCCGAATTTATATGATTTAACTCCCTATCTTACAATCATAGGTATTCTATTAACATGCAGGGGTGTTAACAATCATCGGGAATTCTCTCTACTAAATGTGTATGGCTCGTGTGTAGATTGAAAGTGGTTTTGGAGCTCATTGGCTGACAGTGGCATCTTATCTATCAAGAGCTTGATTATTGTTGGTGACCTAAATTTCATCATCTCTTTGGATGAGAGATGGGGTGGCTCTTTCGTTTCTGGACTATTAGAGGATTACTATAGGAATTTATTTATGTCAAAGAAGTTGATCGATGTTAATCCGATTAAAGTAGTACCAACGTGGCGAAATGGTCGCTCAGGTCATGAAGCCATAACAAGATGTCTTGACAGGTGCTTGGTTTCTGAAGGTTTGTTGGAGACTGTGGGTTTTTCCCGTTCTTGGGTGAAATATCCATTCATTTCAGATCATGCTCCCATCCTTTTACAACTGGATATTCCCCCTATGTAATGGCCCGTTTTCAATTAATATTTAAAAATTCTACCAAATGTACAGTAATTTCTACAAGGTTTATAAAGAAGAATAATTCCAAATTTTCTTAACACTTACGCATGTAAAATTTATCAATGAATAATAAATCTAATTAAACAATGGATAAATTGGAATTAAATACCTTAGCTCTGATGCTGTTATCCGCAGCTTGTTGAACCTGATGCTAATATCCGCAGCTTGCTTCCTTCCTTCTTCTTTAGAACACTACCCAAAACCGACCTCCCTGCCGACTAGTTAGCTCCTAGCCCTAGGATATCAACGGATATCCTAGCCCTCCATGCCCAAAACCCCCAGCAACCCCGGTCC
>JZKD02S2146130.1:188460-216502 GCA_000966675.3 Picea glauca
GACCCCACAATGCCTCTCAAATACCCCTGTACTCGCTATAACATCCATCTGGCTACTCTGGTCATCATAAGTCTCTGCCCTGTGATGATGTCCCAAAGTGGGGACATTACAAATTACAATCGGACTTGACATGCTGAAAGAAATGGAACAACAAGTGGTGCAGATAAGGAAAATTCTGAAAATTGTTTAGGACCGACAAAAAAAGTTATGCCGACATAAAGAGAACTCCCCAAGAGTTCACTAAGAATGGGAGCCTATGCCAATTTGGCACCTTGGTATTGTGGACCCTTTGAAGTCCTAGATAGAGTGGGACTTGTAGCCTATAGAATAACACTTCCTCCCATAGTAAAGGCACATAATTTTTTCCATGTTTCATTATTAAAGAAATATGTACATGATGCTAACCATATAATTGACTCGTCTGTGATCCAGGTGGAACTGGAGGGAGAATTCTTGCCAGAACCCCAATGCATACTAGATAGGAAGGAAACCTCACTCGGGAACCAAACCATTACATAGGTCAAGGTACAATGGAAACACTTTGGCCCAGATGAGGCTACATGGGAAATGGAAGATGCCATAAGGCAAGCATTTCTGATTTTGTTTACTTCTGTACATACATATCATGGTGATAGATAGAACATCGAGGACGATGACTCCTTTAAGGGGGAGGGAATTGTAACACCCTGCTTCCCCCAGTCTATAAATATAAATATATGGAACAAGGAACTATGGAAAACTTCAAAGTGTGAATGTTTGATTTGATGGACCTTGGGTAGAAGGTCGATGAATGTAAATTTTGATTATTGTAATAGAAAATGTTACGTGTTGCATGAATGCTAAGAGAGGGGACGTGCTAAGAGAGAGAGACCACGACTGCTAATGAAAATGTGGTGGAGGGAACCCAAAATGGTTTAGTTAACCTCCACCGAACCAGTACCATGCTGGAGTTAACTTTTCTCATATCGGAACAACCCTCTGACCAAGAACGAATTCCCGTCAAGCTGGTAGTGTTGGCGATGGAAGTCACTCCTGGATTGCAGCAGGAGCATATCCCGACGCCCATCAGTTTTATGTCACGATAGTTTTAAGGGTTGATCAAATGGGTAGAGACTCGGGAAGATATCACTCTAACTCATGGACTGGGTCCGGCATGTGAAAAACAAAGGAGGTCTTGATCTAACTTCAGTCAGTGAGGTTATTTGAAAATGAGCAGGTTGAAGACATGATGAGAGAAGTGGACAAAATACCTCAGGCAACAGGCCTTTCAGTAATTTGTAGAAGAAAAACTCTGAATGCGAGATCCTCTGGTTCAGGGCTTCGAGAAACTGAAAGGGGGACTTGACTGGATTCTCCAATTCCAAGTCGTTCAGTGCTAAGAAAATTACAAGGACCGATTAGAAACAATGTAACTGTTACAGTGATCCAATCTACATCATCCTATAATAGTTACAACTCGACTGGATTCTCCAATTCCGAGTCGTTCTAACACAGTGTAAACAAAGACGTGAAAGAAACTGACATTCATAAGACAAGAAGTCTCAAAAGTCCATGCATAACCATAATAGCAGTGCTTCATTAAACTTTTACCACCGGGAGCCTCACTCAACCATCGATCCTTTACAAAATACAAAGACCGAGTTTATATACTTAGAGAAAAATCGCCTAACAGAGGCATGCTCAGTCACCCAAGGCTTGGTGTCCCCTTAGCCAAATTCAGACAGATATTCTTTGTCAGACGCCGCCTTAACTGCGCATGGCTTCTACAAGGGAAGTAGCTGAGCCATTAAGCACTGAGCTAGCATGTGCAGACCTCCTCCGGCTGGATGAGGACTCAGCATGGATTCTTTGGAAAAATGGGTACACAGGACACTCTCGAGCAGACCGCTTGCCAGATTATCCATACCTTACACTTAATGTCTGAGGAGAGGTTTCAACCACCCCTTCTCACCTTCATTTAGTCCAGGTGAAAACCAGGATTGAGGTTAGATCCGATGGCACCTGGAGATCGCGGTCACCCTTTCGGTGACTAGAATCGATGCCTTTGGCTTCCTTTGCACGGCTCCTTTCTTTCCCAAGTGACCACGGGCTGTGACCCTTTCTTTATTCCCAAAGCGCTTTCGGCATTCGCGAATGGAAGGAGTTAATCCTTGCTCATCCACAGTTGCGATGAGTGAAATGTCGTGATGGCTTACTTGGGAACCATGCGTCCCTCTTATATCTGACGGTCCTAAATTCACTCAGTGATGCTGTGGGCCCGGGTCCTAGACACTCCCGGCACCTTGCACATCAGGAATATGACGGAGTTGTTCCTTGTTGTTCGAAGTCGCGATGGGCGAAAAGGCGAGGAACCTAATCGCATGCTAGGTGTCTCTTATGGATGAACGGCTGAGGCTTCTTTGCGATACTGCGGGCCTGACTCTGGGCGCTTTCACACTCCGGGGTTCATGGTTTCGATATGTGAGATGATGAGGTACTTTCACCCTTCGAACTCTCGAATGCCGATATGCCGACTAGATCTTGCACTATGTGTCCCTAGATCGGACGACCCAGCTTTAGTCTTGGAAGATAGTCACTTTCTTTGATGCTATATATCAGTCAAATTGGTAGCCCCGATATCCCGATGACCATTAATCTGCTCTTATGAATGAATCTGGGCCGTTGACGATGTAATTTCACCCGCTCGCTTGATTGGAAGCCTTAAAACGAGATTTTTCCATGCTGCGCTTGGGCGCTCCTCGTGCAACTTGCAGATCTGAATAGTCTTGTACCTAGGACAAGAAATGTTGCTAACAGGTAGGTGGAAAGGGCCTCCTCAAGATTTAATGAGGGATGGGGTAGACTGCCTATCGGTATGGCTTTCGGACCTGACCACGGATGAGGGGATTCGAGCCACACGCAACCTTGCCGAGGGAGGCAAGAAGAGAAGCATGGTGGACAGAGGGAGCGACCTACGAAGAGTGCAGAGACAGGAGAAGAGCTCTCGGGTCCGAGGAAGGATCGAAAGTGAACAAGCGAGTTCTGATCACAGGGAATAGGGAGACAGAGATAGGCGAAGGAGAGTAACCTTGATCCTTACCTATTCCTATATGGGGAGAAGGAGAGTAGCCTTCATCCCTAACTTTCATTGAGCTAGAAGTAAGAGATTGAATCTCAGAGCATCGTGGCCTAAGCTCGAGGGTGGCCAATGATAAATCCAATCGGAGTAACTGAGCCTATGGTTGGGTGGAAATGAATACCCCTCTCAGCAGTAGCTTCACGCTTTATGGTTCTGATAAGTGTTTTTATGCCTTGAACTCTAAATTGGAAATAATGGATGCATGCTTGTTTTTGTATGCCTGTAAATGGTTTCTACATTGAATGATTAAATTAAGAGTATTATTTCATCCTTGAGAACTTCTACATATGCTTGATTTTCCTTATGTTCTATTTAAATTACTCAAAAGTACCTTCCCAGGGAATTGCATCCCTGTTCTAGAGTCGAGTGAGTACTTCCCTGATTGCAGAGGTCGAATCCCGCAATCACTACGATCACGGAGTCTATTAAGCTCAGGAGAGGTAGTGAATATATGCATAGGCTCTCTATGAGGAAAGCAGAGACTAAGAACCACCTAAATTCTAGACTAAATGGAGTGCAAGAGCTGTGCAGAAGACCCTTCTAGGTGTTAGGTCCAGGAGAGGGAGCACAATGCTCTTAATCCTTCAGAACTGACAAATCTTAGGAAGGATAGCAAGATTTAGGTATCAAAAGGGGATACCCTTTAGTTTGGTAGATGAGTGGATGAGATCCATTCGGGAGGATCCAAGGTCTATCACGACCATTGGATTTGAAGAAGGAGAGCAGGTGTTAATGCCTCATCTACTTCAGTTTTCGCAAGTTCGCAGATCGGGAGAGTTGCAGGTTGGCGCGACTAAACTTCTGAAACCAGATGTTGCAATGTGATTTGGACCGTTAGATTGAGGAAGGTCATCGACCATCAATCCGACGTGAATGTACTAATGCAAGGAGTACGTGGGAATTTGAAATTCCCTAAGGACCCAATTGTGGAGGAGGAGATCTGGGTCGTCGAAATCCACGTTTAGACAGCGAGAAGCGAGCACAGGAGGAAAATGGATCTGAGTCATCAGATCTGAAGTGCGTGAACCAACAGTCATTGGATCCGAATGAAAGGTGCACAAGACAAGTTCCAATTTGATTGTGGTCGTCCATTTAGGAGGACACATGGTGAGATCTCAGTATTTCACTGACTTGCAAAGCAAGAAGGTCAAAGAGCATAATTGTTCGAACTCGCGATATGTGAAATCGCAATTCGATCGTGGTCTTCCATTAAGGAGTACACATGGCAAGATCTCATCATTTTGCTGACTCGCAGAGAAAGAAGTTCAAAGAGAATAACTGTTTGAAATCGTGATTCGATCCTGGTCATCCATTAAGGAGGGCACGTGGTGAGATCTCATCATTTCGCTGACTCGTAGGGTAGAAAATTCAAAGAGGGAAGTTGTGAGAACTCATGATATGTGAAGTTCCGATGCGCCTTGAAGTCAGGATCTAGGTCATAGTAAATGGTCACATGGACGGAGGCCAAAGGAGGGAGCTAACGGTTGTTAATACCTTTTGGAACTCAAGAGTTGGAGGAGTTGGGGAACCTTGCATCAGAAGTTCCGAAGTCGTGAAACACGACGCGCCGTTTAGGTTAAGCCTATGGTCGCAGGTAGTGGTCGCATGGAGGAGGATAATGGAAGAGATAGCATGTGCTAGGCCCCTGTTGGTTTCGAAGGTTGGGAAATTTGGGGTAACTCACATGTAGAATACCCAACATGCGAAGTCCTTAAATGCCCTTTGGGTAGGCGGGTGGTCACAACCCATGGCCGCGTGAGAGAAACCTGTGCCTGGAACTTAATTGTGTAGACCGAGTCACAAAAGGAGCTAACACCCAGCACTTTGAGTTTTTCATAGTAGGGAGAAGGGGAAGGTCGCGTATGCCATTAAACCTACACTAAGAAACCGAAAGGTTTTGCGTTTAACTATAGAACGAGACCATCTAGTCTTAGAGAATTGTTTGGCTTCAGAATTTGAGATTTTGTCCCTTGAGAAAGGCGAAAAATTTTATTCGTCATCGTGGGTGTGTTATAAATAATAACTAAGTGGGAGGTTTTTAAAACCCTCATCAAGTCCTAGTTCTAACTGATTGGGTATGTAGAGGACCCATGGATCTGTTGGAATCACTTCATGCAAAGGCAAGGGTAGAGTGTGCGATAGTACTTCACCGATTTCAAGAAGATGGTGATCATGTTGGGTATCTTTCCCAATAATCCAGATGCACTCCTCAAGTATCTTGGGGGTCTACACAATTGTTTTTGAAATCAAGTGATGCTCTTCAAACCAAGGATCATTAGTGAGGCCTATCTGCAAGAATAATATCTAGAGAACATAGGTCATAACTTAAGGGAATCCAAGTGTTTCTAAACATAAATACTACCAAGATGATTCAAAGGAGTAGAAGAAGAAGTGGAAAGGAAAAGACAATAAAGTGACAACCACTGCATATCCATGGAAGGATCAAAACAACCACTGCAACCATTCTAAAATATATGGTCATACTGAAGATAAGTGTTGGAAACTACATCTAGAGATGAATCCAAAGAATTGTAAGAAAGATGTTAAGAAGAACAACCTACTAGGAATGGATTTGGGCAACCAGGTAGAGAGTAACTCAGATGTGGATGAGAATATTGTCTACACTTTAGCGAAAAAGGAGGTGAATCTAAGTAGTCTTCATCACAAGGAAGAGAAGGATATGACAAAACTCTTCCATATTAAGATCTGGGTCAAAATACCAAGGTGTATGCTCTATTCAATTTTAGTTCACAATCCAACCTTATAGAATTTGATGTAATTAGAAAGTTTGGGTTGGAAGTTCATGATCATCCTAGCCCATATCCATTGGGATGGGTAAATAAGGATGCATAGTTGAAGGTCACAAAATAGCGTATGATCAAGTTTGATATAAGTGCATGTTTTATTGATGAAGTGGAGTTAGATGAAATACCCCTTCATGTATGTGGTGTAGATTTTGGAATCCCCTACATGTATATGAGGGATGTGATCTTCATGAGGAGAGAAAACTTGTAACATCCCCATTATAATCCCTAGTTTAATTAATGCTTAATGTAGATATAATATGTGGCTATGGCCAAAGCAATGTATATGTGAATTGTATTTATGAATTTTAATAAATAAAATGTGATGCCAGCTACTAAGGAGACATGGACAAAGATGGGGGCTGAATTAATCCACATGAGAGATAAATGTCTAGGAGAATGGATAAGAGAGGGGTCCAAGGGAGAATTACCCATGTCTATTAATTCCACACACATTCCTGAATTTTATTATCATTATGTATTAAACTTTATTTTTTGATTGAGTGTCCCCAAAACCAATCATTGAATGCATGTAATAGTGTGGGTTTGAGAAGTCACATCCCATAGTTATTGGGAGCATGGGAGCTAAGTAAAATCAGCTTAGGGAAGTGTGTAATTCAAGTAAGAAAACCAAATGAGAGGAAATTTGTATGGGTAGTTACAACAATTTTAGTCAGTCAATGTTTGTGCATGAACAACAAGTAGATAGTAGAAAAGAGATCTTGGAGCTAGAACAACCATGGAGAGTGAATTCTAGAGTATGTTGGAGAATTTTGGAGTTGAAGACTGGAGAGACATGTTTTCACACCTGGAGAGTGAACTCCTATGTGAGTTGCACTATAAAAACAAGTGTTTGCAGCTATTGTTTTCTGGTATTTTTCCTGCCAGTGATTTCCCTTGAGTTTCCCAACTAAGAGATTGTTGGTTACATGTGAAAGCATTCGAAGTTTCAAAATATATGGCTCGAACCTTTTCAGGTAGCTGGGAAACTTGGGGTAGGAACATATCAGTTGCAAACTCTGAGAGGGGAACATGATGCCCTCCCGATGAATGGCCAAGCCCTAAAACAATATTTTTGTTAAAAACAAAATGTGTGTGTGTTTTCATGATATTTTTCTTTTAGGTAAGGTGATTGAGGAGTTCTTCATTTTTGTTTTCTTGCTATAGTATTTTTTGCGCTTTGAAGTTTGTGTTCTGAAATACATTGGTTGACCTTAGTTCATGCAGTATAACGAATTTTGTTCCTGACTCATGCTTACATACAACACAAGAAGCGCTGGGAGAATTGCGGTTGTTTTGAAGGAGTTTTGTATCTAACCTGTGAAAATAAACAATTGTGGAAAAGTGATGAAGTGTCTGCCTAGTGGTCTGGTAAAACCTAAAGGGAAATATGGTAAGCTAGAAAGGACCACATGTACCTCAAGAAAAAGCTAGCAAAAATTCACCTTAACCATCTCATTTTTCAAATAACAAATGTCCTCCTATCCCACTCGCTCAGGGAATTCTGCCAAAATAAAATCAATTATATAAAATGAGTGAAAAGTAGGAGAGGGTCTGCAAATAACTCTGTTGGGACTATGGACGCTCGCTGGCAATGGAGCAAGGTCTGTGACATCGGGGTGACTCCGTTGGGGCTATGGAAGTTCGCTGGCAGCGAAGCAACACCATATAAAGTGAATGATGATAACTAAAGGGCCTGGTGCCAGTGAATACTTTACTTGACTCTTGTCAAAAGAGGGCATGGTTCGTGGTTAAAGGAAACAAAGGTGGAATAAAGGTTGAAACCCCACGAGCAGGCCCAGATTCACCAACCAGGGAATTTCAAATGCAAGGGTAGAAGAGGCTCTAATAAGAAAATAGTTAAATTCTTAACCAACTTCTGCATCAGCTGAACCCAGGGAAGGAACATAGGTTTTGATTTTGCCCAGTAACTCGCCATATGTTGAGCACTCAACACACCCTAAAAAGACTTTCAAATTTTGTCCCTTTTTGGGTACCACTTTTTTTCTTCATTGTCTGACTCAATTTCATTTTGGGAAATGTTTTATCTTTGTTTTTCTTCATGTCTCTTATCACCTAGTTAGTTTTGTTTGAACTTGTGAAACCTCATGTCTAAATCACCTTAACACCCAAATTAAGAAACGATGGCTAAACAACGCATCTAACACTCTCAATTTAAACATCAGTAGGAATTCAAGTAAGTAAAGGAACCACACAAAAACAATAGTCATCGAGATTCGATACTCATCGGCATCGGTAGAAGGCGGTTTTGGTTTGCATAAGTTATTTGCATAAAGGTTTGAGAGATAGTCAATCCCTTCCGGCATCGACAAAATATGAGAAAGATAGACATTAACAAAGGATGTAAAGAAATAGTGGATAGTCGATGCCCGATGTGCTTTATCGGGATCGGTGGAAATCCAGAAAGATCACAACAATCATTTCAACCGCAATAAAGTTATCTACAATCATCGATCCCCGATGCATTTTCTGCATCGAGACTTTTTAGAGGGAGCCGATCCGAGAGAACATGGGTAAGTTTATCGCAGATCGTCGATCCTTGACACTTTTCAGCATCGACAAGATAGGATTGGGTGGTAGAATGTATGGATTAAAGAAAACCCTGACTCTGATTAACATGATCAATTAAAGTCACTGGTCTCGAATTCCATGTGTCTTTATCACGTACGAGGGTTGTACGGTCTAGTTTTATCCCAAGTCATTTTTGGTTCCCTAGGTCCTAGTCACACCTCGTAGTCATCTTTGCCACGTCAGCTTTGTATGGAAAGATCGATCAGCGTCGGAACTTTGCAGGAGGATATCAACGAAAATATTCACAGCACAACCTCGACCCCTGATCCACAAAATGAAAGAGAAAAACGATGGGATCTTTGCGGCATAAGATACGATCATATTTTGGACATTTAATGAACTAGTTAATGCTCGATCCCACATTAGTTTCTACCCCGTGCACTGATTATACAACAACATTTTGAAATCATCGATAGACCACATTACCACTTGCACCCGTGCCGTCAACCCATGATGAATTTAATTTTAAACACCTCCGAAGATCTGGCGCCATATTTGATGAAATTACACTCACAACCCGAATTGAATGGCTGATGCGACAATGTAAGTTCATCCCTATTTAAATTTCTAGAACAGTTTTAAACAAATTCATTCTACGCACAAGTTGAAATCCAGAGCATCTGAAGAAGAAAACTAAGTGTCTCAAGACTGTACTGACCCTCTGATTATCAAAACTAGGTTTAAATGGATAAAAAGGTATGTGTTCAAGTTTGTTAATTTGGTAGTCATAATTTATATATTCATCTAGTTTCTTACATAGTCTCTAAACACTGCTCTAGTTGCAGGAAAAATGTCGCCAAGAAATCCAACCACCAGATGCTCGCCGATGGTGCCCAAGCTAAAAGAATTTGAAATAGGCGGAGGCTCTTCTCCAAGGACCACAAGGCAGTTGGAGTACGCTCCCAGGGTGGGGCCTACCATCAAAACCTCGAGAAATAAATCTTTTAACTAGCCTCCATCCTACAGTGATACTGAAGAAATCACTGGTTCCAAAGTAATTCTCCCAAGGTGGGGGGATCTCTTTAACAGGATTAGCCAATAAGAATACCCATAATATATCCCACACAATGATCCAGACGTAAGGACGCTCGATGACCAGGTGTTCCTGAACATCCGACGGTCGTATTTACACATGGTGGCAAGAAGAACCCTCGTTTTCCCCTGCATAGAGGTTATGAAATGGCTCATCGACCATATGGACGGGCATAAGTGCTTGATCAACTATGAGAATGGCAGATGCATCGGATTTTTCCTCCCAACAGAAGTCCAGAAGTAATATAAGCTCAGGGAACCAGAGGAGTGGCTCAACATGGACTTCATGGTAAAGTTCTATGAGTTTCATGACACCAGCCAGTTGATGGCCTCATGGTGGAAGGAGGACAAGAAGTTCACTAATTGGAGCAATGGCTGGTATAGAACGATTAATATGAGAGAGCCATACATCTATTTGATGGCTCTCATCTGTCGGTTATATGGAGAAAAGGACTGCTCCAAGTTTTTGGAAGCATGGATGCCTTTGGCATACACAGTTGCAATCATTGGGAGTAACTTAAACTGGGGAGCAATAATCTCAAAACAATTAAGAATCTATGTACAACATGCTCAAGCATCGAAGGAAGGAAAGACACCAAATTTCTACATGGCCTCGTACCTTCTTGATGTCATGTGTGCAAGGAAAGTCTTTGCTGGCATGAATCTAAGTTGGCATGTTGCAAAGCTCCTGGTCCACATCTACTTAAACATACTATGAGAGAACATGTAAAAGAAATCTTACGCACTCATCTGTGATGAATTCATTACCCACATTTATTTTATTATTTTTAAGAAGTAATGCGAAAGACTATCAACGACAGCCAAGAAAATGATAGCCAAGGTAGGCCATTAGTACTTGGACGAACACGCAACCTACATCAGGATGTTTGGGTCCACTGAAACACCACATCTCCTACTAGCTTATGTCCCAGACTGGCTCGTTGTGGGAGAAATATGTTATCAGACCATCCTGCAGGGATATAATGCCACATTGGTCAAAGATAAGAAATGAGCTTTCATACCCTATGGTTTTCATATAGGGTTCTATCTAGTGAAGGATACTACTCAAGCCAAACAAGAGGGTCTTAACCAAGTGGAATTCAGATTCTAGACAGTCATATTCCAAAATCACGACCCTAAAGGCCTGGTCCTCCAACATGCTTTGTAAGTATCATCCTGTTGGTCGTATGCTCATGATAAGTTTGAGGACGAAATTTTCACAGAGAGTGCCCAGGACTGGGACGAGGTGGTGTAGAGGATGGACAACCCAAACATGACCAAGTTGAAGGCCATGATCATGGAAGAACAGGTGGAAATGATAGATCAGTCAGCTCAAGAGGCCCTCAGGTCTAGTGAAGAGATCAGAGTGGAAAATACAACAGAGGCACAGAGAAGGGGATTACTCTTAATACAAGGGGTGCGAAGGATCATCGATTAGTTTCAAAATGACCCCGACCTGATAGAAATGATGAGGATCCCAGCCAATGACCCAGTTGAAAGTCAAGGAGAACAAAGTGGCCCAGCACTAATACAAATTGAAGAAACCACCAGGTCAAAAAACATTGAAGCCCCATCTCCATAGGTCAGATCACCAGGGGAAGCTTTAGCTCCACCTGAGATAGAGAGGACATGAGGAAGGACATGTATACCAAATCCCTTGTTTGATTTAATTACCATATACGGTGATGAGGAGAGTTCGAAGGTGTCCTTGGTCACTCCAGTGAAAATTATAAAGGAGAAGTAACCTGAGAAAGTATCCACCCTGGGTCTTGATGCTCCAAGTCAGAGTCGTCTATAGAATGACCATGAGGTATAAAGTGTCTTGGATGTTGAGCCACTCAACATACCAAGAAACCCAATGGACATCTTGAGGGATGAGCTAGGATCGGGCAAACAAGAAGAATAAATTCTACAACAGGAAATCGACATCTCAACGGCCGATTACCAAGTAAGTATCGAACCTGCCCCTGATTCCTCGGTTTTGGCTGGTACCTTGCTAGATGATGAGAAACAACCTGAGGCCGAGCCATCGAAACACATAAAAGAGGTTCAGGAACCCAACCTTGAATATATACACACAGTCGGAAGCCTAAAAAATACTCTAACTTGGGGAGAACAAGAAATCCCCAAACCGGTTGATGAGGTCACCGATATACAAGCAATTGCCTATGACCTAAAGAGGAAAACCATCATGAAGAGAACCTCTAAGAAGAGGAGGCTTACATTGGACAGTTTGATCCTCATCATCACAGAGGAGAAATTGATCAGCACAGAGCATGCCAAAACATCTGAGCTTATCGGCGTAGGGATGGTGATCATGGATGCCTCTTTGGATAGAGCAAGGAAAGATGAAGAGGAGCTAGTCATTGTGCTAAAGGATTTGGATCATCTGTGCCACTTGGAGAAATATTACAAAGACTCCACGCAAGCCATGATGTTTTTAAGAAGTGAGTTCCAAGACGCCTATGGAAAATTCATGAGTGAGCAACACCTTTTCACTACAGGGATAGCCGAAATCCAAGAAGACACCCTTATGGCGCTAGGGATGTGCAAATACATGGAAATATGGTATGAGAAGGCCCACCAAGAGATGGAAATAATTGATTATATCAGCATGGTTCAAAAGGGTTGAGACGCCGAAGAGCATGACATTCGGGTGCTAAGGGACAACAACATTGATCGCATAAGGAATTCGATCGAATACTGGGTGAAGATGGCCCAAGAACCTCAGCGGGAGATTCAAGAGAAATGGGTCGATTGCGAAAGAAGCTATATCAAGATCAATCGGTGGATGAGAGACATTAGTCTCCCAGAATTTGGCTCACCCGAGGACTTTATCGACTTGCATGACATAGTCAAACAACATGCAGAACAAGACTCGTTGTGGACTTCAAACATAGAAAAGGTGGCAAACATGGTGCCAGGTCAAGTACAATAGTTCATGGAGAACCCAATCAAGGGTCGGGTAGTATTACAATAGTTAAGTGTTAAAGTAGTCAAGTATCATGCACAGGTAGTAGAAATAAAGGAGATCTTTTTGGCCCTGATGGACCAACACAGATTCCCATATGCCAACACATGTGAGGAAATCTTCTTCAAGTGGTCAAATTATGAGAAGATTCATCCACTTAAGTGACACTATTTGATGACTCTTAGAAGACAGAGAAATGGAAGTGCCATGTGGCGATGTTTTGTTTTACTTAGCTTGCACTTTTGATAGTTATTTTTATTTAATAATTTGTTATAAATAAGAGGATCGACCTTTTAGAAAGGGTCGATGGTTTTAGAAAAGACCCTCATTTTTGGAATTGTAAAGAACTATTTCAGAACTACCTTAATTGAGAAGTCTTGTTTAGGACCGGAGAAAAAAATTAT
This sequence comes from Picea glauca, assembly GCA_000966675.3. Classification (NCBI taxonomy): domain Eukaryota; kingdom Viridiplantae; phylum Streptophyta; class Pinopsida; order Pinales; family Pinaceae; genus Picea; species Picea glauca. Next base: position 201,382 of record JZKD02S2146130.1, read on the forward strand.
GTTTTACATCAAAGGTGTGTGTGATTGGATCACAAAGAGGAATTACTTCTGACTTTATCTCATGAATGGATGTTGTAATGAGTAATATTTTCTAAATCTATTGATAAGTTATTTGATTCAATATTTTTATAATTCTTGTCTCTAATGATGGAAAGAAAATCATTGTGTTAATGTGTGATTAATGGTTAGAGATAAGGAAACTATTTTTCTTGCCATCATTTTATTGCATGTATGTTTTCTTTCGATAACTGTATCTCAGTCAATAATTAAAATACCAACAAGTTGATGTATTAGTATTAGTCTTGTCATAGGTATGGAAATATTTTTCTGCATGCTGGAGCACGACAGTTATCCCAAGCTCAGCCTTCTTTAGTATTTAAGATTTCCCCTTTACCTAGATTCTTTATACCAACACATATCTTTTAGCAGACCCACGTAATAAAATAAAATACAAAAGAGAACGTTTAAACTGAAGCAGGAATTTTAATAAGAAGATATCTTGTCAATCACTACGTAAAGCCCATCGATTATTTGGCCAGATCGACAGATCTGGAGAACCATTCCATTATCAAAAGCTGTAGAGTCTAATTGGGTCTCGGTGGCGGGTTTGGCTCCTGTTGTTGAGTTAAATGGATTTAGGACCCATCAACAGGCCCTTGCAGGGCTCTTCTAGTCAATCTGGCTCTCGAAACTCCATGTTTGCTACCTATGGGCCTTAAGACACGATCTCCTTAATTACCCCTAGTCTGAGGGGGTAACATTAGGCTTATACTTGGGGACATGTGCTCACTGTTGAATGATTGAGAACCTCAATATTTATGGTATGACCTATGCCTACACACTCAAGCAAAATCGTCAGAGCATAGAGGGTGGTGCTATCACCCCTCATTCTTATGAAAACTATCAAAATTCAAAGAAAATGTTGAAAATAATTTTTTTCAATATTTGTATTCTAACATGTCAATATGATCATGCAAACATATAAGTATGACATAAAAATAATGCAAGATGCAAGAGGAAAATATGTAAATCGTTAGCATGTTTACAAATCATGTTAAGTTAAATGCAAACTATACTACCATGATATGAAAAATATATACAATGAGATGCAAGATGAAAATTCCTACCTACCTACCTACACCAACCTATATTAGTAGGGAGTCAAGTCTCTTCCCCACAATGGGGTTTGAGGAGGTGGCCACTAACTGGTAATGGGTGTCTCCTTCCCTGCATTATGTTCAGGTAGTAAGTTTCATTGACAGACTTCCCTCTAACTTTAAATGGTCCCATCCAAGAATTATTAGAATCCTTATGATTATTGGGTTGGCCCATTTTTGTATCCCACTCCAAAACGAAATCTGCTTTCTTGTAGTTCCCTCTTTTGAGATCACTTGCCTCTTGTATTACTCTGGTGCATTTTCTTGAGGGAGGGGGTGGGATTCTATGGTAAGGACATCATATTGGCTTGGTCTAACCAATATATCTTTGTCTTCCTTTCTCAATACATTGATAGAGAAAATCTTATTGTCCTTATACTTGTCTAGCATTTGCTGGTACACTTCCTTTTTTGGCCATTGTATGGCATCAAAATCCTCTTCTTTGGAAAAAGGTAAGTCATCTGAGGAAAAAAATGGAAGATATTTCTTGGTTGGCTCAAGTATTTATTTTGTTTCTGAGTCAATGTCAACTTCTTCAACGTGAGCCTTGGCCATAGTCATACTGGCAAAGTAAGCATAGGTACCATCATTCATAGATAATTCAATACTACTTAGGTCCATCTGTAATGTGCCAGCCAATGTTGCAATTAAATTTCTAGACAAGAGAATTCCCCATACATATGAGACGTCCACCATGACAATTTCCATCGGGATAACTATCTTAGGATATCAGGAAAGGTGGGCCTTCACATTTTCTATCACACCATGAGTGGGAATAAACCTGGAATCGTACCCACATACATTTTTCTAAGGCCCTATGGTGTTCAAACCTAATTGTTTCATTAACTTCAATGACATCATATTCACACATGCCCCTGAGTCAAGAATGAAATTATTCAAGTGTTTGCTATTCACTTGTAGAGACATAAAGAAGGTGGATGATCATCATATTGTACCTTGAAATGATCTACTTGTAGAATTATGTGGGGATATATTAGTTCATATTGTACCTTGAATAATGTCCTAAACCTATTCTTCATTGAAGGGAATTTGATGATTTCTCTCATAGGTACTTTTACATTCATCTTTACCAAAGCACTTTCTAATTCAAAGTTCAAGTTACTGTTGTCATTTTTTGGTGAAGCGAGATTGGGAAAAAGCCTACTTACTAGTGGAGGTGGAATTTTTTGTTGAGAAAGCTTGGGGTTAGTGGGAGGTTCCTAAGGTGCTTCATTTTGTATTTTATAGACTTGTAACTATTTGCTCGTTATATTCTCTCTTGACTCCTTATCTAAGTTATCCATTAATTCCATCCTATCCGTTCTAGCTACTTCTTTTATGCCTTCTTCATGTTGTTCAAGTGTGATGTTGATGCACACTTGTGTATCTTCAACGAAAGTATAATTCATAATGTTCACTTGATTAGGGTGTTCATTATTAATTGGACATCCATGTTCCTAATGTGCATCCCTACACTAAAAACAACAAGGAGTCTCATCTACAACATTTGAGGGAGTGAGACTATTAGGAACCCTTTGTTCATTTTGAGGCTTGTATACTTAACAAGGCTTTTGAGGTTGTCCCTTGAAAGGAGGCATATGAGCTTATTGTTGTGCTCTCTCCAAATTGGTAATTTTTTTCATCATCAAAATTTAATTTCTTTCCATGTCATCCACAGTCTCTTGAAGCTTTGCTAAGTAAACACTGATATTCTGGGTGGTCTCATTGTTTTGAACTATCTTTGGTTTAATATCAACCTTGCTTCTTGGGGCATAGAAAGTTTCCACCTTGGATGAGGAGAGATTAGCCTCGATTCTTGTAGCTATTTCATGGGCTTCTTGAATTGTCTTTGGACCTTTTTCCCTAAGAATGAATCCAAATTTCCCTAAAAATGCCTTAGTATAGAGGAAGAGAAGGTAATATCCTCCAGGGTTATGACTCTTAGGTATTTGTTGTAACAACCTTTGAAACTTGGTGTTAGAACTAGAAGTCACACCTAGACTATTGTAGGTGTAATCCTAGTACCCATCAGAATATAAATGGATTAAATGGTTTGAGTAGGTGGATCAACAAGACTAGGAAAGAAAGGGAGAGGGCAACAAAATGTATGCAGAGGCATTACATTGGGCATGAAGTCATAACATCCTATAGATCAAATGAAAGCAAATTGTATATCAAACAAAGAGATATATAATGATGAGTATAATCATGGTGAATATGAAAAAAGGAAGAACAACCATTGTACAAAAATCATTTCTGCAAATAGATAAAGATTGCTTAAACAATGAACAATGATTTAATGGGAAAGCTACAATAGATCCTCCATTGTTCATGAATCCATCAATAAATGGAAACTATGATCCTCAAAACCTGCAATATATTCAAGCAAGAAGATGACAAAGAAATGGGAAAAAAAAGAACACAATCTAATAACAGCTCTCATGAATCTTTTATGTCAGAAAATGTCATTACAAACAGGCCCTCAAGCTTACAAATGAGCAACTAAAACTGCTCCTCCAACTCTCTCCTCTCTTGGATCATGAATCCAACCCTTTCTCATCAAAAACCCTTTCATTTATAGTGAATAATATCTATATACCCTAAGGAGGTCTAAACCAAGGAGTTACATAGGATCCTCCTCCATTTAGGAGTCTTGTTACAAAAGATTCTAACAAATTCCTATTTTGGGGGGATTTTGTCTATAATGATAAATGCCTTTTGAAACAGGTAATCCTAATTTATCTGGATATGGAACACATGTCCCTCATGCCCAACTAACTTCTAGGAGACCATTTGAACCTTCCTTGACAGGTGGAAACCTCCAAACAAGGAGAATATCCAACAACTATGCAAAATAAATAGTTTGCAATGTCAGTTTGCAACAGACTGGTGTTTTAATTATATCTCTCGAATTACAAACTGGGTTAGGATTAAATTTGTTCAGCAATTCAATTCCATTATTATTCTCCTCCAAAAAACTAATTCAGAAAAAACCACATCACATTTTTGGAGTTATGATCAAATGTTTAAAAGAAGCTGCTACATGAAATGAGTTCGCAACGCCCTTGTCTGCCAATTCGCAATGCCAAAAGGAAAAAACATCCAAAACCACTTTCTTGACCTTCAAACAAGATGAAAAAACTCATGGAGTAACTTATGGTCCTAAGGATGTTGTGGATGTTGATAAGTCCGAACATGAGTGCCTGCAACCTATCCAAGATACAACGCTCCTCCTTAACTAGTTCGCAACGCCAACTCAAATATATCTTGCACACTTCGAGGAGGTTGTTAGTTGATGGTATGACATAATTCCTGGATAAATGGTTAAATTGTAGGCTCTAAAACCCATAAACACTCCTTGACATGATCAATCCTATGTGTTAACACTTGGCATGGAACTCCCTAACAATCTCATTCTCATATTTCTTGATATCATTTAGTCGCGTTAACAAAATATTAGGATCTTCTCTAACACACCATCTTTTGAGGAAAACTTGTTCTAGTTGATCCGTGGTTTTGATACTAGCATCATAGAGACTTGGTTTTTGATACTAGCATAATAGAGACTATCATACCATATTCTAGCAACATCTTGAAGAGTGGAAGAGAATACTTTCATCAACAAATCCTCATAACCATCACTTATGGGATTGAGTTGAAAGAAAGCCTAGAAATTACTCATATGATCATTTGCACTAGTCACATCATTACCAGTGAATATGGGAAACCATTTTTCATACTTTGTAGGAATCTATCGAGGGTATCTCCGGATGGCTGACAGATCTAATGGGTTAAAGAGCTTAGATTCCCATTGCTTTTGAATCCAGTTTTGATCTTGATTCTGGGTTTGAGTCTGAGTTTGAGCCATTGTATTCAAGGGAAGGCTTCCACTGAAAAATGATTTTACTACAAGAGATTTATGGGGAAGCATTCTCTTGTAGGTCTTGGGAGGATTAGTGTAACTTTATAGTATCCCCAGACCCCTTCTAGGCAATTCCACATGGAAATTCCAAATTTTCATACCATTTAATTAACTGATAGTGCTCTACAAATGAACATATTAAAGCAAAATAAAAACAAGTATATAGATACAAAATGTACAGGAAAAACCCATGAGAATAAATGCATAAATATTAACACAACACATAAATTAACACACAATAGACACTTATCTTTGGTAAAAATAACACTAACTACATGTAGACCTTCCACGTTCCTCTTAGCCTTAGACCGCACTACTCATAACTTTTAGCAATGGATCACCCCTGAGCTGGGGCTAAAACTCTAATTGGGAAAATGGAATCCTAACCAGGATAAGGTCTCTCAGAAAGCATAAAAACTCAGACTCATGTGCCAACTCAAACTAACAGCCTACAGTCCCTCATTCCCCACATTCCTGTCTCACCCCAGGAACCATTCCCCTTATCTTCACAATAGTCCTTCAGCTACCCACTTCCCTTCGAGGATTCAACAATAGGCCAGACAGGAAGTCTCAGATCCCTATAGTTGCACCTTGGCACCTTGGGAAATCAATTCCCAACAATTCTCTCACCTAGAGAGAATTCTCATGGGCTTGACAACTTGCTTCTTCAATGTCCTATGGGCCTGATAACCCTCCTCATCAATGTCCTATGAACCTGAAAACCCACCTCTTCAATCCAGTTCCAAAGCTTCCCATGGTATAGGTACATGTAATGGAAGCATGAAAGTACAGTTGATAGGAGAGGGTGATGGTAAGAATAATGATGGAATCATATCCAAATGAACTAAATCCACCTAAACTTATATGCATGTTCTCAACTAGACACTTGTCATGTTGGGAACTACATGGTACCACACTTGGATTCCCTCACAAGGTGATACATTACTCAACTTAGTGACTTAGGATATATAAAATATCCATATTTTGTACTTTATATTTTTAGGAATATGTTGATGGCTACAACTGACCATGTTCAACATTAGGGAGACCACCTGGTCAGGTCCCCAATTATAACCTTATATGTTTGGTATGTTGATTCTGACTAGTTAAAATGGGTCCAATTGCCCTTACCTAAAACTAACCTAATCTAAATGTTAATCTAATCTAAACTAATCAAACCTAACTAAATGAGTAACATGAAATGAGGGCTCAACCAAGCCACCTAAATGTTTTCTCCTATGAAATGAGACTTTTGTTTTAAATAAATGAATCTATATCCAAATGTGTTCTAGTATAAATGCAGATAAAAGAAATAAGTCTATTCTATCCTAATTAGGAAAAGATATAGATCTCTTCCCAATCAAGAGTGAAATAATAAAATATAGACCAACTTGAACTTATAATAAAATGGAGAGAGCGGACCCGATAAATAGTTCTTAGATCTGCTACTAATCAAGCATATATTCACACATAGTTATCTAATAAATAGTTATCAAATTTGTATTATACATATATCCAAGTTCAAATGAAAATTTCATTCAAACCAATAAGTCATGTCAAGCTACAAGAATAGTCCAAATAGAATGACAAGAATAAGACAAGACAAGTATTGCATTAGACTAATAGACAACTAACAATTAATTATTTAAATGTCTTCTTGAATGCAATATAAATTCATGTTAAGAATATGAGCCAGTGGATCCATGTTAAGCTACAAAAATAGTTATATAGAATAACATAAATTATAACAAGACCAATAAGACACTAAATTATTATATAGCTAATGATCAAGTGATCCAAAGCCTTCTTAGACATAATATTCATCCTTAAATCTTCCTTTGTTCATCCCTGCAAGACAACTTGTTAGTGATTCTAAATAAGCACGAGTTATTTAATCTAACAGTAGTGATTGAAAAATTAATCACACCCATAAAAACAAAAGATAACCAAGAAATGAATGACATCTTTGTATTAATGACCAAAACAAGCAATAGTTCTCAATAATTACACAAAAACAAAGATTCTTCCATTTGTTGGTCTAATTGATAGTCAAAATCCTTAAAAAAACATAGTTTTACAACAGTGTAATCCCTCCTCCTTCTCCGGGATTCGACCTCTCCTAATCTACAGAAAATATCCTCCTTGCAAAAATGCAAAGAGATTAATCCTCTACGGAACTTGGAATCCCCCCCACCTCCAATGCTCCTTATATAATAAATATGATCCCATTATCTGGAATCAAACTATAACCTTAATACTCTCCTACACATTCTAGACTCCAAACCATATGCCAATTCTTGTCTTTGTTGGGCACAACCACACAGATTGATGAAAATTTAGAAACCGACCACCATAGAATTTTTGGGAAAAATCATTTTATAATATTGAACATATCTCTCAAATATTTCAAACTTTTGGAAACTATTCACACGAAAACTAAATGGACTCATTACGCACAAAACCCATGTCCCGATTTTTCAGAATACTTCTCCATTTTCTTGAAATCAACCCCACAAAACTAATTATCTGTTCTCGCACGGATTTCAAATCATAATTCTTATTGATCACAAATCCCTTGCAATGTGTTTAGCACTCAACAACACCCTTGAAATTATCAATTTTTTGGGCACCACTTTCTATTTTTTGTCGTTTCCATTTTTGTTTCCTTTGATTTAACATGAGTTGCATTTCTACTATTTTTTCAAATTGCTCATTGATTTACACAGTTTGACTTGCATCTACAAATCAAGAAAAGTCCAAATAAAACCAAATCCACATGTCTTTCAAATGAGATCAGAAAATGCAAAACACTTGGTGGTTTTCTTAGGAAAGAGCCTCAAATACACTACTAAAGGTAAAACCCTCCAACACCCAATGGTAACTCTCCAACATCAATCAATATCGAGCATCCACCGAAACAATATGCATGACCAAATACGTGGAACATGCTTTAGAATGTCGACTCCCTTCAACATCGGGCATCATCCAAGTCCGATACTAGTTGTGCAAAGGCACTAGATGTTTGGGAAAATTCCTACATCGATCAACATCGGGCATTGGTGAGTTCAATCTGTGTGTCAAAAGTGTGGCACATAATCGAGAATGCTGACAACGAGCAACATCAGGCGTCTACCATTAGGATACCAACTGCACGGGGGGCGTTGCTTGCTCGTAAATTTTCAACGCTGATTAACATCGGGCGTCGATGAGGTCAATTGAAAAAATACTTATTGTTGAGTCGAGCAGATAATCGTCGATGCCGGGAGTAACACCAAAAATTGACACCTGGAATTGAACACAAGAAAACACACAAAACATGAGAAAACTTTGAACACCGATAGACATCGATGTTGGTCGATCAAGAATCATAAACCTATATTCAGACCTGCATCCTACTTCTCGTCGATGCTCGATCTAAGAGGTTATGGAGGAAAGTATGAATCATCTATTATGCCTTTCCGAGGGTCCCCAACTCATCAAGACTGTCCATATTGGGACCTTCTACCTGCACACATCCCTAGGTTTTGGGCTTACTAAAATCCACCACATTGACACCCCAGTCAAATCACATGCAGGGAAAATAAATTCTACAGCCCCATCATTTACATCGGATCGACTATTTAGGCACGCGATTTCTTAAAAAAAAAAATCAAGTAACTTGAACGACCACCTCCCAATTGTAGACTGTCGCGTGCCAATCCAAGACCATTTAAATTCCCCGATGGAAAACTCCAATTTCCTTTCACATCATTGGTCTGATCGTCTTTATTAATACAAGAGATGGAATAATCAATGAATGAAATTAATGTAAATCTCTCATAGATCCGTTGTACTGAAAAACTTGATGATTGTGAATGTGTAAGTTGACTGCTATTTATTTGAAGACATTTGAATGTTCTCATTTTTTTCATAGAAATTTTTAAATTTCTTTCATGAACTCACGATTGATCGAGTATCGCTAAGTAACTAAGTTGTGTTGTGTTTATTGCAAACTCGTAACTAGTGAGTATTGGACTTGGAATAATTTTGGAACATAGGTATTGATTGTATTTTTCTTTGAAATTTATGGTAGGGGAGATACTGAGATGAATTATTGTATTTCCAGAAAAAATGCCTCCCAGACGACCATTAACCTGCAAGTCACCCAAGACTCCAAAAGGAGGAAGTGAGCAAATCGGATAGGTGTCCGTCTCGACGAAAAAAAAAATAGATTTCTCCCCCAAGGAAAAGTCAGTGATCAAAATGTCACAAAAGAAGTTTGCAAGTCCACCCCCATTATTCAAAGACATATAAAATGGAACGAATTCCAAGGTAATTATGCCTTCTCGATTGGACTTGTATAACAAACTCCATTATGAGGATTTTCTAGAGTTCACGCCTCACAGTGACCCAGAGGAAAGGGGGTTAGTTGACTAGGTCTTCCATAACATCAAGCAGTCTTCATTATACTTAGTAGTGGCCAATACACCCATCCTACCATGTGTTGATCTCTTAGAGTGGATCATCCATCATGTCAATGCAGAGAAATGCTTGCTAAATAACAAGGATGGGGAATGTATAGGTGTTTTATTGTCGATGGAAGTAAGTGTGTATTATAATCTCAAGGACATTGAAGTCAGGTTGAACAAATATTTTATTGTGGCGTTCTATGAGAGAAATAACATAGGTCAATTGTTAGTGTCTTGGTGGAGGGAGGATAAGAAGTTCGTGAATTGGGCCTCGGGGTGGTACAACAGAGAGAACCTTCGGGAACCTTACATTTTCCCAATGACCTCGATATGTCATCTATATGGAGAAAAGGATTTCTCTAGGTTCTCAGAATCCTGGATTCCTTTGGCTCATACAGTTTCTACATATGGAAACACTTTCAACTAGGGAGCCATTATCTTGAAACAATTGAGCACCTAGATAGAAGCGACGCAGAATCCAAAACCCGAGGAAACCCATGCATTTTACATGGTGTCTTATCTCCTGGATGAAATATGCACTAGAAATGTTTTCATTGGTTTGAACCTAAGCTGGCATGTCTCCAAAGTGCCTATACATGTCTACTTTGGCATATTATGGTAGAACAGATACAAAATATCAATGGATTTAGTTTGCAATGGTTTCATAGCTCGAGTGTTTTCTCTAATTTTTAAGCAAGATTTCCCAAGATTATCAGAAGTAGAGAGGAAGGTAATATCCAAAATTTGGCATTGGTACTTGGAAGAAAGAAACACATATATCAAGATTTTTAGAGCCCTTGGAGCACCACATCTATTGCCGGCTCATTTTCCTAATAAATTGGTGGTAGGGGAAATCTGTTACTAGACTATATTACAAGGGTTCAATGCATCTCTAGTAAAGGACAAGAATAGGATATTTATTCCCTATGGGTTCTATGTAGGTTACCATTTGTTCAAGGATACCACACAGGCCAGACAAGAAGCTCAAATTCAAATAGAATACAGGTTCGACACTAAGAGGTATAGGAGGAATGACCCTAGAAAAATGGTAGCCAAAAATGATAACTAGGTAGTGTCCCATTGGCCTTACCCACATGATGATCTCTAGGACGTAATATTTACAGAGAATTCTTTTAGATGGAAAGAAGTTTTGTAGAGGAAAGAAAAACCATACCTTATCAGGTTCATGGCCTTTCTCGGGGTTGAACAATTTTACTTTCTAGAATAGACGTTCAGGCCAGCCGCGATGGCACTAGATCGACAAGAAGGTGCAGAGAAGATAGTAGACAAGTTTGAGGCACAAAGACTCTTGGATGAACCTGAGAAGATGATGCAGAAGCATGGGGACACTGTCATGGTATCGAAAGGAACACCTGTGGTAATAACTTTGGTCACATTCAGAGGAGTTGAGGAGCTAGCGACCCCTGGAAAAACCATGGCAGAAGGATACAATGAGCAACAGACATCAAATAAAATCACTCAGGAGATCTAGGAATGGTGACATCCCCTTAATTATAAGTGATACCTACCACCTTGGGGAAAGTAACTCTTGTCATCGTTGATCTAATCATAGTATATGACAACGATGTGAAAGAAATGTATACTGCAGTTCATGTTACAAAGGAAGAAGTAACAAAGGTACTAAGCACACAATTATCTCAGGGGACATCATTTTTGGATATGGGAGCAGACCCTAGTTCAGATGAAGGTGATCATACCACTCTAGACCGAAACCCTCTACCATTGAAAAAGAAAGGAAGTCTGGTTATTGAAGAATCGTTTGGAGGAAAATCCAACAAAGGAGAAAAAGATGAAGAACCAGAAGGTAACAAGGAAACCAAGGAAACCTCAATGGAACCTCCAACACACTCTGTACTCTCAGGATTAGTAGCCTTAGTTGAAGACATAGCAACAGGGGTCATGGGAAATGCCCCAAGTAAAGAGAAAATCATAGATCCACATATTACGACAAACATGGGGTTAACATAAGTTTATGAGAAGTCTTGTATGGATAAAGAAATATATAAAGGTACCATCCATGAGATCCCTCAAGCTGACAAAGGAAAGGAAACGATGCTTGAACACTTTCACACAATAGGAAACTTAGGAAATTTTCTCACATGGGGGGACCAACCAAGCCTAGAGCCTGTAGACGAAGTGGTCGATGTCCAGGCCATTTCTTATGACCGAAAGAGACAAGTGGTTGTACGGAGGACAAGAAAAAGAGAAGACTCATCTTGGATAGCGTAGTGATGATCACCAAAGAGGAAACCATGCTGGATGCAAGACAGTCTAGGGTAAGTGAGTTGTTAGGAGCGGGAATGGCTATATCTAGTGCCACCATAGATAGATAAAAATAAGATGAACGAGAAGATGAATCTATGAGAGAAAGATTGTCACACCTTAGGCATTAGGTGGAATACTATCAGGATGCCACCCAAGTAGTAAGGTTCATGGAGATTGAATTAACATAAATTTCAAGTCAGACAAGGAGGTCTTTATGACCAAGATTGTTAGCTTTCAAGAAGAAACCTTGCTAGGCCTCGTAGCATATAAGGAAATGATGAGATAGTCCAAGAAATCTCGTCAGTTATCGGAATAAATTGAATAAATCATAGAGATATAGAAAGGAAGAGGCAAAGAAGAACATGATATTAGAATGCTTGCATAGGAGAGTTTATCTTGATTCAGAGTAGCTGCAAAGTATTGGGTACAACTGGTAAAAGAACCACAACTAAAAATGCAGGAAAGATGGGAGGAGTGTCTCATAATTTGGGACCACGTTAATCAGAAAATGATAGATCTTTAGCTCCCATAATTTGGATGCCCAAACAATTTTGTTGACTTACGCATCACATCCTATTGATTTGGTGAGTTAGATGACAAGTTTAAAGCTAAGGTTCGAGAAATTCATAATCTTGACAAGGGAGAGGTTAAAAGACTCATCGATGGGCCGATAGGAACAACATGGGTCCTAAAGCATCTAGGCTCCTAGGTCGATAGATTTAGAGACTAGGCAATGGATATGAAGGATAGGTTGAGCATGTCGATGGACCAACATTGATTCCCATATTTACACACTTGTGAATATCTATTCTCCAAATGGTCCAATAATGACAGAGCTAACCCTATGAGTTAACGAAAGCTCACTGATAGTTTCCATGTGGACATGATCCATTTTATTTCTTGTTATCTCTTATTTAACAAGCGTTAGTAATAAGTGTTTGCATGAAGTTTTGATATAAATAAAGAAGTCAACCTCATTTTGAAGGGTCGACAATTTTGTAATAGTGAAGAAATAGGAAAAAAACTATTTTTGAAGTTTAATTTGGAAGCTCGTGTCGAGCCGAAGACGATTCTTACCAGATCTTGTGGAGTAACATAATTTGTGGATTTTTATGCTTTGTTGATTTAGTACTACAAGTGGTTTAGTAAGACAGTAATTGTGTTTTTTTAGTTATCTTGAAACACTCCAGTCGCTAAATGTATATTGGCATGAATGTGATGGTGTTATAAAACTGTGTTGTATAGTAACTTGAACTATTTTTGGTTATTTGTCATTTCTGCGAATACCCTCCTTTTCTTAGATGATTGTGTCGATTGATCAATAAGGAAATATTAATGTTTTGATATTGGTTGAAAAGTGGTTTTGTCTTCACGTTGTTGGTAAGAGATTATCCTAAACCCATCTTTCTTAAGGTTTCATTCATTGAACTCTTAATAAATGAAACAAAAAAAATTCTAAAACAGACCCATTCGATAACATAGTAAATCCCATCAAAAAATTTTGGACCATCTGTTCGAAGAATCATGTTAATTCAAACAGGGAAGAGTATAATTGGGCCTCATCTTTGGGTGTGATTCCTACTATTGAGTTAAATGGAATTTTGACCCCTCAACAAAATTGGCACTAAAAGGAGAGCTTGAAGAATGCATGGCTAGTCAAAAAAGAAACCCATCTCAAATAGCCCATAGATTCAAAACAACCCAGGGAAAACCTTAATATTGAAGGCACCCCCACCACAAGTGAGTCACCACACATTGAATACGTCTCATACATTCACCCAAAAATACCTTACGCAATCCCTCATGATGAAATCAACACATTTAGAAGGATTACTAGGGCTTACACTTGACAAATCAGAGCATTGTCGTTAGCTCCTTTTCTTCCCTGCACGAAGCAAACTGTAAGACCAATTGTTTATACCCTAGACCATACCTTTGTCCATACATTTGAATATCTAGTATATTTCTCCCTTATTGAAATTGATCAAACTCTTATTTTCATTCCTGAAACCCCTCTCGTCACCCCACCAACAAGTACTTATTCTAGCACAAATGATTTAGAGTCTCAGGGAGAAAGTTCTAATTCAGAAAATTCAGATAACGAGTTAGATAATATGGAAAAAAACAATGAATATGTTCCTGAGGGTAACAACCAACCTGCAAATAATCATCCCTAGTTTTCCATGGATGCCCTAGCCTTACTAGGGAGATTGCATCATTTTCCTAATTACCCATAAAATCTTCTCCCAAAATTTGATCTTGAATCCTTCGGCCTACCCGAGGACCATATCATGAAATTTATATTAGTTATAAGATTAGTGAATGTCCAACATGAAGATGTAGTGTGCATACCATTCCCTTATACCTTTGAGAACTCAACTTCAACATGGTATTTCAAGCTCTCGATCGGATCCATTAATAGTTGGGCGAAATTTTAGAAAGATTTCCTAGATAAATTTTTCGAAGAAACAACTATCGGGGCCCTGATGGCTCAACTTTTTAGGGTGGTAGGATGGGGCAAGGATAGGTTATTGTAGCCACCTTTTGGTTGTAGCCGGAGAACATAGGGGGTTGTAGCCTCCTTCTGGTTATATCCATAGAATTGGGGAGTTGGAGCTTCTCTCAGGTTATAGCCTAATAAACTAGGGGGTTGGAGCCTCCTTCCAGTTGGAGTTGGAGAATTGGAATTTGGTGCTTCCTTGAATGTAATTCTTAAAGACATATAAGAAAAGAATTATGTGGTTTTCTCCCGCATTGGGTTTCCACGTAAAATACTAGTGTATTTTGCATTGTGTGGATGTGTCTATTTTTTATTATGCATTGATGGATGTTAATGTTATATGATGCAATAACATATTAATGATGAAATTATGAACATTGTTGAATAAGTTAAAGGAATATACATTGTGGTTAAAAGGATTAATAAATGGTATAAATTGTTCATTATTGATTCACCCTCCCTCTTAGTAATCCAACAGCATAAAGAAGTTGTATATTTTATCCAAGTTTGCATATGCCTCTGATCATAAGATTTATTGAAACTAAACTAAGGCAAACACCAAGTTTATAAAATAAATCCCTCTAGAAAGGAAATGATTTCATATCCATCATCAATGTTTTCTAAAAACAACTTGTTGATTGCTTATTCAGTAACTAAACTATATACAAGAGTAAAAGAAAATCTAACTAAAGTAATGATCCGGATTATTTTTGGCACGAAATGAGAGCGGAGATATAATAAAGAAATGCACAGAGATATCGCGTATATCCAGTAATATAACAGAAATATATCAGAGATGCAACCATAA
>JZKD02S2146130.1:249553-261311 GCA_000966675.3 Picea glauca
GACCAGCTACAGAATCGCAAGATTCTGTAGCTAGTCTATAGAATTAAATTTTTTATCATTTTATTAATAAAATATCCTTCTAACTTGTCCATTTTTTACCCTTTTCAGGTACGTCCGAATTGCATTGGACATACTGGACAATCTAGGAGATATTTGTGTGATTTAGTTTTGTTTTAGGTTCCTAGTTTAGTCAGACTTGGGATATCTTCCCAGATTTTATGTAAACAATTTTGATAACTTCCACAGGGATGTTTTACCCTGTGGAAGGTCTTTAAATACTTATTATTTTGTGTAATAAGGAGCATCCTCACTTGTGGGAGAACCAGGCTATGGATTTCTAATACAAACTGAGACAAGAATTGATGTTTTGCTACAGCTTTCGCTTTCATAATATCAATCTTTTGTTTCAAGTTTATGCATGTCATTTGCAGTTGATTATAGACTACTTTAGCTATCATAGTCTATTGCAGAATGATATGAATTAATTAATGTCTCATCCATATCTGATTCTCTTTCATTACTTAAAAACTACAGCAATTACTTTGTTCAGTTAATGAATGACAGATTTATCTTCTTCATCAATTGAATTATTTTGTATAAGCCTTTGCATACGGGTTTATCTAACTGTGGAGATTTATAAGTCATAAGATTGTTGTAAGTTTTTATGTCTTGTTTGTCTTGTAATCATACTTAAAGAGAACTACAGCTATCGTTTACGAGAAGCTCCTGGATAATTTGGTGCGGGTTTCCTCCCTCTGATCAGCTAAGACAATCATCACATAAAGGACAAATCTGGAGCGTTTCTCCATGTCAGTTTGTGATTTATTTTCGTTAGTTTGTTTAGTATAATATTAGTAGTTTAGTTAGATATATGTTTAGTTAGAATTGTAGTTAGAATTAGTTTATTAGTTTGTTTTATTTCTTTTTAGTTAGATTAGTTTAGTTTGTTATAATTGTTATTTTTAGTTAGATTAGTTTTCTTTTTGTTTTCTTAGGACTTAGATCGGCTAACGGAGCCACTAAACCTGTCAGGGTGGTTCATCCCAAATGGATTGGGTTATTAGACAACCCCAGACCAGTTCCACTCTCTCAATTGATGGACGGTCAATTTCGCCCGTCAACAAATGGTGCTAGAAGGAGGGCCTGAACTTAATTAATGGCACGAGGCGGTCACAAGACTCCTCCACCACCTAATCGCTCACCTATAGTGACTAGAATCCATTCAAACAATAATATTCCCCTTCAAACAGCAACTACTTCAACCGACGATCCACAGATCACAGTTGAGCCAGCAACCCCTAATCCTACACGTGGTGACATACAAGAGATTGTCCACCAATCTCTTATAAAAACACATAGTGCCTTAGCTCGTTTGAGCCAACCAAGCCGTCTGTGGGGCCAACCTTTGGATTTCTCTGATATCATAGAACAATTAGGTGACACTAACCTCACTGTGAATCCTTCAGATCCAATCTTAAATCCTGTTGTAGGAGGATCTGGGATACCTCCTTCACCACCTCCATCATCTCCTTCCTCTTCTGGAAGAGATTCCTCTGACGGACGTAATTTCCCTTCTCAGCCTTCCACACCCACTACACCAATGGAAAATCAGAACAACCCTGCTAGACCCTGGCTTGATCAAGATGTCATAGCCGTACCTAGAGCTCAGCATCCTTTACCTAAACACCCGGAGAAGTGGCTTCCCAAGTTTGACCCTGACTCAAAACAGATCGTTGAAGATCACATTAAAAATTTTATGTTAGCCATAAGACTTCGCAATGTCGAACATGAAGACATTGTATGTAGGTTGTTCCTGTATACTTTTGAGGGTAATGCGTCCACATGGTACTTTGCCCAACAACCCGATACCATCATGTCTTGGGAAAAGTTTGAGTCATGCTTTTTGGAAAAGCTCAGAGATGGTAAGCCTCCGATAGTCCTAGTCATGGATCTTTCTAGCTTAAGAATGAACCCAAAAGAAAAATTTAAAGACTTTAATCAAAGATTCTTAACACTTAAAAATCAAATCCCTATGGATTCCATGCCTGCTGAGAGTCTTATAATAGCATACTACACTAAAGCTTTGCATCAAAGTATAGCTATATGGGTTAAATGATCTAAGAAAGCCATGTTGTTAGAAGCCTTCAAGGAGGCCAACCAGATTGAAAAATACATACTTAGTCTTAAAGACTCTACTAGCAATGAAACTGAGACTAGTTCTTCTTCCAAAAAGAAGATCGAAATCCTCCCCAGACCCACTCAAAGTAAAACACAACCTGAAAATTCTGATTTAGAAAACTTAACTAAAGTTGTTCAAAAACTGTCAAATCAAGTTATAGACTTGAAAAGTTCGATCGAAGAAGCTTCCTCGAGCAAAGGACCTTACAAGCCCCCGTTCCGGAAACCCTTTCCTACCAACCGACCTAACCCAACCACCGAAGGCCTAAATCTAGAAAGTTTTCACTGTGCCCTTCAAACAATTCTAGAAGCCCAAGATAATTTGATGCCTCCTGAGATCCCTGAGGAGGTAGTTGAACAAGAGACAGTTCAAGAAGAAGAGTCTTCTCCAAACATTTTTGGACACTTCTCAGATAACATCTTTCAATCTAACTTCGAGACAGTACATCCCTATAATACCAGGAGTAAGACAACAAACAAACCTTCTACCAAAAATACTACAACTTTGCCTCCAAAGCAATCTAAATCAGCTAAGACTAAACAGAGTAATGTGAACCCCAACTTAGATTATGATGTTGTTGAAGATCTTAAAAATTTAAGGGCTAACATTTCTATTTATGAGTTATTGAAGTTTCCATTTCTTCTTCAAAAGATGTTACATAATATCTCGGAGAATGGAAAAAATGGTAATTCTAATGGTAACAAGGTTGTGCAAAACAAAGCTCCCCAGAAGACTTCCACTAAAAACAATCATGATCCTCAAGATAAAGGAAGCCTTTCTGTAAGTAATGTAAATAATGTAAATAATATAGATAAAGTAGCCGTAGAAATGACGAGTAAAAAGCCACAAGCTACTACTCTTACTACTCGCAAAAATGCACCTCCTTTCCTATTAACTTTCGAGATCTTTAATAGAAATGTGCACAATTGTATGGTAGACTCATGAGCGTCATCCAATGTGATGCCTTGGTTTGCCAAAAGATTAACACAGAAGTTGAACCCTCGACTTTAAAAATCATACAACTTGATCGGACAAATGTCAAAGTTATAGGCAAACTAAAGAACGTGCTTATTAGATTATCGTCTAACGCCAAGGTTCATCAATTTATTGATATAATTGTTGTAGATATTCCAGAAGTGTATGGTCTGTTTTTAAGCAGGGACTAGTCCGAGAAGCTACACGGCTATTTCGCAACAGATTGGTCTCATCTATGGCTTCCAGAGAACGGTAAGACTAATAAAATCAAAGTAAATCGTGAGCGCTACCTTAAGTTCACGGTCACAGATTTGAACGATCCCAATGAACCGTATACACCTTCTACTGATTCACCTGAAGTACAGGGAATGGACACCTTCTTCGGCAATTTCATGGCCGAGGCTTCACCTATAACCAATCCAGAACAACAGTCTGAGATTGTAGCATATACGTAGCCAACAGATTCTATGCAACGGTCCCATGTACCCGATGCAAATCAAATTTGGTCTCTTTATTTTGACGGGTCAAAGTCCAAAGAAGGAGCTGGAGCAAGCTACGTCATTATCGATCTGGCAGGTAACAAAACATTGATAGCATGTAGGTTGGAATTTGAATGTACTAACAATATTGCAGAATATGAGGCTTTACTGCAAGGTCTCAGAAAAGATTCGGATATGAACATTCAAAATTTAACCGTCTTTGGCGACTCTGAAATAGTGGTTAGATAGGTAAGAGACTCTATCCACTGTCTGTCTCCGCATCTCAAAAGATACCAGTCTGAGGTATGGAATTTAATGAATAAATTTTCCGCTTTCAATATAAATTCTATTCCTAGATTGAATAACTTTGAAGCAGATTTATTAGCTAATGTAGCTTCTAAACTTCTTCCTGCAGAAGGCTTGTCCCAAGATGCATTCTCCATAGAGATGTTGTTTCGGCCATCCGTCCCCGACAACATCACAAACTGGAGAGTATTTGATGACGATCAACAAATTATTAACTTTCTGCACATGGAAGAAACTTTTCAAGGCGCGATAATAGATGAACACACACATGATGACAATTTGCACGATTTCACGGTAATACCAGATCCGAGAACTCCTGAATCTTCATCGGATATGGTAAACTCGATCCCTAAATCTGTAGTTAGATTAGAGAAGTTTTATGATCTTCAAGATAAATTTAAAAAGACGGTCAACTGTAAGACCAATAGTTCCTCTTTATCATATGAAAAGGTGAACTTAGGGACTAATGAAAATCCTCAGTGCATTAATCTAGGGTTGGGGTGTTCTCAACGAGAAAAAGATGCATTTATTAAATTGTTCAAATAATTTAAAGATGTTTTTGCATGGACGTATGACGACCTTAAAAAATTCGATCCTAATATCATACAACATGTCATTCCGATGAAGCCCCAAACCTTACCCTTTCAACAAAAACTAAGGAAAATGCACCCCAAGCTCGAACCGACCGTTCAAAAAGAATTAAATAAGCTCCTAAATGCTAAGATAATTTTTCCTGTTTGACACACTCAGTGGGTTTCTAACCTTGTCCCAGTCCGGAAGAAAAGTGGGGAAATCTGACTCTGCATCGATTTTCGAAACCTTAATAGAGCGTCTGATAAAGACAACTATCCTGTCCCGCCCATGGAACAGATCCTTCAACAGGTATCTGGTTCTAAGAGGCTATCCTTACTGGATGGTTTCTTGGGGTACAACCAAGTCCTGATGTCTCTGCCAGACCAACTTAAAACTACCTTCCGTACCCCGTGGGGCACTTATGCTTATCGCAAAATGCCCTTTGGATTGATTAATGATGGTGCCACTTTTCAGAGAGCAATGGACATTGATTTTCGAGGCTTAATCAATCAGTCTATTGTAGTTTACTTAGATGATGTGACTGTATTTTCCAAAAACAAAAATGATCATCTAGCTCACTTACGAGTCGTCCTACTGCGATGTCGCAAATACGGCATCTCCTTGAATCCCCAAAAATCCATCTTTGCAGTAGAACAGGGTAAACTCTTAGGATTCATTGTTTCTAGTGAAGGGATGATTATTGACCCCGAAAGGACTCAATTCATCGCAAAACTTCCCCCTCCTACATCTAAAAAATCTATGTAGTCTTTCTTAGGCCAGATTAACTTCGTGAGAAGATTCGTCCCTAGTTTCTCCGAGATGGTCAGGCCTTTACAGAATTTGATTAAGAAAGACACCCAATATCATTGGGGACCCCTAGAAAACAAAGCTTTTAATGCAATAAAGAAGGCCATAATAGACGCTCCGTCTCTCATGAGCCCAGATTTTTCTCAAGACTTTACACTCTACACTTTTGCTTCTGACCGTTCCTATGTCGCCGTCCTAACCCAAAAGAATGTCGAAAACAATGAAGTACCCATTGCCTTTATGAGCTCTACTTTCAAAGGCGTTGAACTTAATTACCCAGTGGTAGATCGGCAAGCCTACACTGTTTTCAAAGCAGTTAAGCACTTCCGGTCCTATCTTTTGAATTCAAGGACGAAAGTCATTGTCCCCTACCCAGCTGTGAGAAACCTGTTAGTGTAGAAGGAACTAGGAGAAAAGAGAGCTAACTGGGTCACCTCCTTGTAGGAGTATGACTTAGAAATCACTCCAGCTCAGATAGTGAGAGGCCAAGGGTTATGCAAGTTAGTTTCTAATTCAGCAGTAGGACAACAAGAAGAAAACGATACGTCAAACCTAGGACAAAGTGATCAAAGTTTAATCTGTTACGCACAAAACCCTGTTAGTCCTTGGTACAACGATATAAGATTCTACCTTGAACATGGGTCATCCCCCCGTCATCTGGACCCTGCTAAAAGAAGAGCGCTGAGACTAAAGTCTACCTCCTTTCATCTGGTTAATGGTATCCTGTTTTGTCAAAGTTTTGACGGCGTACTGATGCGTTGTCTTGAAAAAGACGAAGCAGAAAAAGTCTTGCTAGAGTTGCATGCAGGAGAAGTTGGTGGCCATTTTGGTGGTGACACCACTGCTCATAAGGTTTTAAGATCCGGTTATTACTGGCCCAGGATTTTTAGATACGCCCATGCCTTGTGTCGTAAATGTATCATCTGTCAAAAAGCATCAGGGCGATTACAAAAACTAGCCTTTCCTTTGCAACCCGTTTCAGTAGATTCTCCTTTTCAGTAGTGGGGCCTTGATATCATAGGTCCAATCAACCCCCCATCCTTACAATAGCACAAGTTTATTGTGACAGCCACAGATTACTTTACCCAATGGTCCGAAGCTGCTGCGTTAAGAACTGTCAACACCAGTCAGGTAATTGCCTTTCTAAATTCGAATATTATCACTTGTTTGGGTATCCCTGATTGTTTAGTATTCGATAATGCTTCTTACTTCTCCTCTCTTGAGATGAGAGAGTTCGCTTTGGAAAAAGAAATTAAGCTGAAGTATTCTTCTAGCTATTACCCCTAGGGCAACGGATTGGTAGAATCGACAAACAAGAACTTGATCAAAATCATCAAGAGAACGGTGGTTGAAAATCACAAAAATTGGCACAATGCATTGTTGAACGCACTGTGGGCTGATAGGGTAACACCAAAAGCTGTTGTAGGTAACTCCCCCTTTTTTCTCATTTATGGAAGAGAAGCAATTCTGCCAACTCACATTCTTCTTCCTTCACTTCAGCTATCGCAGAAAATCCAAGAAGAAGATTGTCCCCCTTTAGAAAACCGAATTAACGCTTTGATGAAGCTAGAAGAGGTAAGAGCCCAAGATAATTGTAAGTTAGATCAACATCAGCTTTTGGTTAAAAGCTGGTTCGATTCTAATTCTGCTTCTGATAGGAATTTTGAATTAGGTGATCTCATCTTGGAGTGGGACAAACCACATGAGGGAAAGGGAGAGCACACAAAATTTAAAAACTTATGGCTTGGACCATTTTTAATTGCTAAAAAGTTGGGTCCCAATTCCTTCCATTTAAAAAATATTGAAGGGCAGCCTGACACCTACCCGGTGAACGGACAAGCCTTGAAAAGATACTTTGCTTGATAACTACCCTTGTATATCATGTACATATTTCGTTTTTGTTTTCTTTTTCGTTTGCTTTCTGTTTTTTATTTTTCTTTGAATTTATCAGTTTGTGTTTTTGGAAATACACATACCTATACACTGAGCTATTCAAACAAAGACAATAGAAAATTCCTTCCCTAAAATAACTTCTGAGAAATTTGTACAAACATCAATGGAATATTTCTGAAATTTATATCTATATTGGAAAAGTCTGTTGCTCGAAAGAAGATGACTGATTTCGAGCTCTGAGTAAAGCTTGTCATGATCATCTATTATCTTTTTACTCTGTCCCTATTCCGTAATGGAATGACTCAGAAGATGTCTCCCTGCCTTAGGAAGTTGTTTTTGTAAATGAAACATCTCTGGATCTAAATAAAGGACAGTTCTAAAAAAAAATATCATGATTTTCAGCGTCACCCCGCTCGACTACAGCTCTATAAAAAACAAAATAAATTATTAATAGAGCTGTGGGAAGTGCTTGTAAACCCATCGGGATACGGAATAGGTCTGCTGGCAGTGGGTAAATGCATGCATGATGCCAAGGCAACTTCACCGGGGTACTGAACAGACCCACTGGCAGCGAAGCAATGTCGGGTATATGAAAATTTGTAAATAAGAAACCTCTTTAATGTCCTTTATTCTGATCTAGAACTTCTTGGTAGGTTACAGATGTCAGAGTGGGTTAAATGGCAACCCTTCCGAGGCTATGGACGCCTACTGGCAGCAGTGGCTATGCCAACAGTATTGGAGATTTTATCTTTAATATCGTGATTCGTTGGTCTTAAGACTGTTATCAGTTTTCATCTTTTGAAACACTGCTATAATAGTTGGTTAATGATGATGTTTATACAATTTTATGGTTGTTATTTTTGAGTTGGAATTATCTTTGTTGTCCTAATCTGAATTTGTTCCTTTTGGCAGAGATAACTGCTTCTACCAGTGTGTCGCCATTGTTGGCAGCCAATTCACATTTTTCCACTGGCTTATAAGCTGCCTACACCAATGTTTTGCAAACATCAATTTTCGTCGCAATTTTTAAATAAACGACACTTTCATTTTTCGCGACATTTGCACATTTACCTTCATTTTGGTTTTCACGACTGTAAGCGTGCAAAATTGGTCTTTCGAAGTCGCATTTAAAATCATTATTGAACTGTCATTACCCTTCTTGTCGATATGCCCATTGCGCTTACCTTTTGATTATCATTATACAATTGGAAAGGCCTTTTGATCTGCACTCATTTGATATTCTTTGATTGATCATGTAGCTTCATTTCATGAGTGATTAAGTTTGTGATTCATTGGCGATTGGATTTGTTTGTTCTATGATTTGACTAACCATTGGTTTCATGAAAATATATAGGTGTTATGGTTAAACCCTTGATACATTTCATTTGATATGACAACTAGTTTAAAACGCGTTGGCACAATGGTTAAACCCTTGATATGAATTGATACATTGCATGTCACATGGTCTAAACATTGGTATTGGTTTCGATTTGTAAGTTTGGTTTAAAACTATGGCATAACGTTCCATTACGTGCGTTGGTTTATACACCTACTATTGATTTCATTGGGTGGGCAAGTAACATAATTGTTGAACTATACTATAATGGGTTGAACAGCTATAAGCGCCGGCGGTTGTACCATTAGTAATGACTATTTTGCATGGCAGAAATAGCTCCACCACCTTCGCACGCTACCATTAATTTCTATCTCTTATCCTTGTTTCACCTCTGTTAGCTCAGGTAACCCTTCGTGCACTCTGCTCCTATGTATTCTATGACCCAAACCCTGGCTCGTTCACCGTGTGCTCGGCTCCATGGCATCGGTGGTGCGAATCGAGCCGAACGGTAGCCAACCCTTGCTATTGTTCGACAATGCCCGGAAAGACATGGAGGATAATGGTTCGCTCACCTTCGTGAAGAGGTTTGAGGGTTTTAATCTAGTTGTGGCACAACAGTTCGCTCTGACTTTTGATGGCTGTAGAGCCAAGGTGGGTGACATTCAGTTGGAAATTGATGAGGAATTTATTAGTTCTGCTATAGGTTTATCTACCACGGGCCAGTGTTGGTTCAAAAATTTGAAAGTGGAAGAGGTTCCATGGCCACTTCTGTTCATATCACGAGAAGTCACATCTTGTGACAGAGGTATGCCCATATCTATGCTTAAACCACGATGGCATGACCTTTTGATAGTAGTTAAACAATTCGTGACCTGTGAGGGTCGATATGGACTCCTTTTTCTCTACCACCTACATTTGTTAATGAATTTTATAGGGTATCCATTGAATATGCCTTTCTACTTCCAGCGTAGCCTATATAAAATGTCGAAAAGGTTTAAAAGGGAGAAGGCTGACAGTAGCCTGTTCCACCATGGACTAATTAGACTTATCATTGTTCATTACTTAAGTCTCCACAGTGATAGTTGGTGAGCTTTTATCGCTCGAAATGGTTTTGATGATACAGACCCTGTCCAAATTGACAAGCCTGTGATTAATGAAGCCAAGGTCGAGCCACCTGTGCCCTTCCATGTCCTACTTCCTTCTCCTAAACCCTTGGCCGACCCTGATGTTGACTTACCCGACACTATAACTAAGAAGGTCGAGACTATTAAAAAGCCTGTAAGCAAAAAGGCCAAGGCAAACCCTATTGTTGATGCCAAGGGTAAAAAGAACGCTCGGCTGATTTTGAGAATGGCTAGGAATAAACCTAAACCCATGGTTGAGCAGAAGCCCATCGTCCTCAGTGAGGATTCGAACTCTAACATAGAACATTTCCTAGCCAGCGAGTACCCTTACTCAAAGGGTCTCTGCTCTGAGCCACCTTATGACTTCGTGTCGAATCTTCCCCCTTGCCTAAAGGATAATCCTAGCTACCCTGGGGTCAAACTACCTAACGAAACCCTCAGCAATTTAACCAAACCCTCACCTGCACTTTCGAAGCCAGCATAGTCGTCCTGTGACCAATGTGATTTATGGTTGGAACAATACTATATAGACGTTCCCCTACTTCAATTGAAAATCCAATCATTGGAAAATCAAGTTGCAGTATTGACCAGCCAAAGAGACAAACTCCAAGCAACTGATAGGGAGAAGAGGACTACTGGTTCCATCATTTTTAAGAATGTTGAAATGGCCATAGCCATTGTCAACTCCAAATTGTCTTGATCAAGCCATCTGCTCGTCATACATGTATGAATTTCGAAATTGTTCTAGTTGTGTGAACGATCAGGGTTAATATAATGATTTGGATTTTGTTTTCAAATAGATCTATCTATCATTCAAAATGGCTCTGTCATTCGGTGTTCAACCTGTACATTGTTTCCCTTTGCTAAAAATAAATGAAATTTCGATTTGATATACGATTTTCTCATTCCCAGTTTAGCCACTGATAGATTTTTATCGAATTTGATTGGTTTTCGATTGGATTTGATTTGATTGTTGGTCCGATTGAGTTAACGAAATTGATGGTTTGCTTTCGATTGGGTTGGTTTGTATCCAATTTGAACAGGAAGTTTTTCATGCTAGATTTAGAATGCGATCATGTTTTGATTTGAGTTCGTTTTGGTTAGTTCGTATGCTGTGATTGTCGAACGATTTCATGAGTTTGGTTGTTACGATCTTTTAATATGTTGTTTCATATAATTTTCTAAATCGGGAATACAACTCTGTTCGATTTGGATTTGGAAAGAACGACTTTGTTTTTATGCAAACAATACTCTCATTTAAGCCTGTGCAAATAATATTCGCGCCCAAATCATGGAATGGTTTTGATCCACAACGACTGTGTTAAACCCCATCTCTTCAATTCGCTTGATTGGATTGTTGTGTATCTTCAGTTAGTTTGATCATTTTCATGAGTTGGATTCGTATCATAAATGTTGCTCTGTTTGATTTTAATTTGCAAAACGAATTGGTCGACATATGTTATCTCTATCAAATCCGGTTATAATTCATTTGAAAGGGACGATTTCGATTAAGGTCAATCAATTTTGTTTGCCCCGAATAGCAATAACAAACGATTGAATTAATCCTATCGATCCTGTTATCAATTGAGTGATCTCATTACGATTTTGTTTGTGGTAATTTACACGCCAGTTTTGGTTTAATTCACACATGGCATGAATCGTTTGTTATGTCAATACAGTTATAACGATTTGAAAATGATCTTGTTTGGATTCGATCGTATCTCCTGTTAATGAGGAAGCATAACAATTGCTTGCAATTTGTTTTAATCGATTTCAGTTTGATATGAAACGATTTCATAACTGTTTGATTATGATTTTGTTCACCCGATTTTATGGTAACAAAGAAACAGAGTACGCCTATCTCTGTAATCATTTGATTGATCTTGGTCTTGTTCGATTTCAAAATCATATAACAATTTCAATTTGAATGATTCATTTTCAAATAGCTATTGGATGTTAATTGAATTTAATTCTTTAAAAGATTTTGAATTGATTCTGATGCTGATTCTGTGTCTTATTTAGACCAGCTACAGAATCGCAAGATTCTGTAGCTAGTCTATAGAATTAAATTTTTTATCATTTTATT
>JZKD02S2146130.1:322337-341647 GCA_000966675.3 Picea glauca
ACTTTTCTTGATGAAAGAAAAATGAAAAAAAAAATGTCTTTTTGAATATGAGTAAGATGCAAAAACATGTAATCCCTATGATGTTTAATGAAACTAATGTTTAATCTAATTTCAAATAAGAAATGATTCCAAAGTGAACTAGTTCAAAGAATGTGGCAAAAGTCCAATTGAAACAATTGGTCATTGATACCAATACATAAGAATAAGAAAAATTTCAAATCCACCTTTCCTATTCAAAATATCCCCATTATCCATTTTCACTAGCATCCAAATCTACTAATTTTAATTTACTTTCTAAGAGAAAAGCATACCAAGTTATTGAGACCTCAACACAACCTAAAAAATTTATGCATTTTATGTAGTGTTACTGAAGGTGTTTTTCATGTGTGGGAATACCTTGTTTTGTTGAACATCTTTTTTATTTTTTAACTTTTTATTTTATGAATTTTTTCTATTTTTTACTCTGATGAAAATTTTACTCTAAACAAGTTCTTTGCTTTTATGGTTTTGATTCTCTAAAATACTTCAAAGAATTTCTAAGTCAAAATCTTCCAAAAAAATACCTTCTAAATCGCACATCAAAGTAAATTTTTCACTTTTATCGGAGTTGAAAATCCACTTTCTCTACTGCTGAAAGTCCCATGTCTTCCTTGATGGATTTTAGTTATTATAGGAGTGCACACACTTTGATTTATTTGAAATTTGAAATAGTCATCTGAAAATGTTTTCAGAGTTAAGCTTTGGTTTTGATCAGAATGGAAAGTAAAATTCTAACTCCGTTGAAACTAAAATTCCGACTCCACTGAAAGTCACAGGTCTTCTCCGATGACTTTTAGTTATTGGAGGAGTGCATGCACTTTGATTTATTTGAAAGTTGAAATCGTCCTCTGAAAATGTTTCACAAAGTTAAACTTTGGTTTTGATTGGAATGGAAAGTAAAGTTCTAACTCCGTTGAAAATGAAATTCTAATTATGTCGAAAGTCAGGAGTGTACTCTGCTAAAATAAAAGTGGAAAATATGCTCTGATGATTGGAGAAGAAAATTACTTTGATCAAAAACAAAAGTTGGAAAGTCACTCCAAAAAAGTGTTTCAAGTCTACCAATGAAAACTAGTGTATTTCCCATGATTAATAAAGAGCATTGGGGTTATCCTCAAACTTTCCATGGAATTTGTATTTCACTTTTCCTTATGCTTAAATTTTTCTATCTCTGATAATCCCTTACGTCACTTAACATATTGCATTAGAGCCTACATTATCTTAACATTTTCCATATAGGATAAATACATCATAGTGATATAGATCTTCTAACTTATGACCTAAATTTACTTGGGTCACATAAATTTGAATGAAATGGAAATGCAATCACAAAAGAAGTCACTTACAGAACATGGACTTCTTAACATTACACTACATGATGGATAATTAATGCAAAGGTAGTTGTTCTCATTCACTGATTGTCTCACAAATACACTAATTAATATTCAAAAGTTAGATTGAAGCAATGATATTTTGATAATACTCATTTTTTATGGAAATTAATGCAATTTAATATAATCAATTCATATCAAATTTCCATGTTCATATAGAGAGTCCAATAAAAGTTAAATCTAGCTTCACTTTAGTTAGAAGATTAGAAATGGGCACGATAATGTTGGTTTGTCTTATGAACGGAAGTAAAAATCGACAAAATATAAATTTACCCACAAGCCACGTCTATTGGCAAGTTATTGAAGACCCAAGTTTCAACATTTATTTAATAGTTTTTTTTTATCTTAAAGTTACTTATGACTTTTCTATCTAAAAATTATAGTAATGGCTGGATTTTTCTTTCACTTTCAGGAGTTAACAACTGTTTTATTTATTTTTTAATCTATATTGGGCATTCCATCTTATCAAGTACCAAATCTATATCTATATATATGATCTTATTTTATTTTTTTTCCAAAGAAAAAAAATATTATATTCATGAGGGATGAACATACATATTAATGTCCTTTTAAGGAATGGTATGGTACAATGTGCCTATGCTGGTCCTCAACAAAAAAATATAAATCCACCATTTGAGACCACATTTTGAACCTACCTATATCCTCAAGAAGACAAAATGTGTACCTTCATTTAAAAACAAATTGCTAACTGGATACAAAAAAATTTGAAATGTCTTTCTTTTATCATTCTAATTTTCTCCGTGCTCTTCCTACCTTGACAAAATAGCAATTTACCTTTGATAAAAAAATATGATTTCCACCAGTCCCATAGAAAAGGAAGGACAGACAAATTTAAAAGTGGAACTCCATAGAATCTGCCTGATGACCATCCTTGAACTCATAGATACCAAAGGATTCAGAAGGAAGAGACAGACATTCCTTTCATAATTCATCATCCTTCACGTTGAGCTCCCTGAAAATATGTCTAAAAGACATCCATTCGAAATTTCTTGCATTGTTTCCAGAATGTCCTGAAGGGGAGGCTTGATACTCACATTTTCCACTATATCTTTCTTATTTTCCCAATCAATAACAAGTTTGGAGTTGCTGAGAACCTACAATTTTTTTATTCCTTTCTTTTCAACAATCAATAGCAAGGTCTACAGGGTTGAAAATTTAGATTTTGTGTTGAATCCCCTACTTGGGGCATAACTTATATGAAGAAAATGTTGTTTGAAAAAAAAGACCGCACCTACCCCACATATAGGGGGGTGACCTTGTTTAGCCTTGTCAAAATATCCCCAAGGTAAATCATAATTCAATACTAGCATAATCAGAGCTCTGGGATTTTTGGCCTTTGGATCCACTTTGCATTCTTTGGAAAGCTTGATGATCAACCTAGCTATCACTTTTGGCAGAATTTCCTATTTTTAAAATACTAGAGTTTTGGGCCCACCATAAGCCATAGACCAACAAACACGGAAAAGCATCGAATTGTTTAATTGATTCATCCTGAAGCCACTCCGACAAGCATGCTTATAGGTTCTACTTCTTCTAGGGTTCTTTTTGTCTGAAAACTAACTCCATAGACCATAATTTGAGAATATGAAAAATTAACAATTATACTTTCTTTTGGACACAAGCATGAAAAACAAAGTTGTCACTTTTAATGATATATCTAGTAAGTTGAAAAGCCAATAGCTTCAATTGCATAAAGCTTGTTATGCTTGCAACAACACACATGTTCAATATAGAAAAATATATCAATGTAATCAAAACTTAAACAACTATATCAATATAATTGAAGATACTGGAGAAGACATTATTAAAATGTAATTTATATCAACGTATTTTCATTTGTGCTAAAAAACATGAGCCCTGTCATTGAAATGGGAGAACAAAATATAAACATGATGCCATTCAAGCCACTGAAAGGTAAGAGAAGGATGATCTAATCATTTTCACCTAGTGAATGTATGGATCATAGTATTAAAGGGTAGACGCAATACCATCCCCATAAGAACCTAAGGGCATTCTTATGCCTTCACATTGAAAAAGGGTACTAATTTAGATTGAATACACTTTATTAAGAGGATTGAAAAACAACATATGTTAATTCCATTATAAGAAATATTATATCAAGTTGTAATATGAATATATAATAAAGAAGTCAAATTTCTATTCACACAAACAAACAAGAGATCAACCATAATGGAAATAAGAGTAGGTAATATGAAAAACAGGAGATCAACCATAATTCTTTTTTCAAAAAAGTATTAGGAGATAATTTTAAAGATAATGAATTAGGACTTTGAGCATGGGTTTGTCATGTATATTTCTGTAGAGGTTTCCACCCATTTTTCAATTAGGGGGACTGATGATCTAGGAGTAGGTCGGTGGCCACCCACCTATTTCATTGGCTCAAAACAGGGGTTCCCACCTTGGCAGTTTTTTCTGCATATTTTCGGGTCCTAAACTTCCAGGGCCATTTTGAGGCCCTAAATAATGTTTTTTTTGGGCCCGCCATAGTCACATTGTAGGATTTACCCAGATTGTGATGGAAAAATGTGTAGTCCTCATATAGACCTTTCAAAGGAGCTATCATGCGCCCCAAACAGAGATTGTATGCAAAATTTATGCCCTTGGGAAGTTGATGTACCAACTACCCCCATCAGGGCCTGCAAACCTTTTGGAATTTCATCTTCTGGGGTTAGAGTTTTGGATTTTATTTATGTCAAAAAGGCCTCTAGAGCCTCATTGTAAACATCATCATATTCTTGCGAATGAGCGTAGCCATCACATCTCTTCTCAGAGATGAGTTGCCACCATTCTAATGAGTCATTCACTATGTAATTTTACAGTTTCTGTACATTCTCTCATTAATAAAAATTGTGCATTATTGTATCTCTGTGTTTATTTTAATATCTTTGTATATTTCATTGTTATATCTCTACCTTCATTTCATTCTCAAAATAATCCAGATCAGTGGTATCAGAGTAGGCTACTCCTTTCGTTTCTTAGTGCATGTCCATGACGAGGTCAGGGTATAGAGAGTTGGGTCTTGAGCTAGTTTCTCTTGAGGACAACCGCTCTTTCCAGCCCAAGCGGCCTCCCATGGTGGAAGAGAGGAGGAACGAGGGAGGAAAGTATACCATCAAGATATTACTCACGGAAGCCCTTGCGCAACAAAAGAACGAGATGTTGGAGAATTTTTCCCAAATCCTTCAATGATTGCTGACAATAACAGGCGTGTCTTCGTCGATTGACATTATACACTATACCTTCTTGGGAGGCTGACGTAGTACAACCCTACAATCTTCATTCAAGGAAACATCCTTTGTATTTCAAGCCATGGGTAATGTGGCTCGATAGAAATATTTTAATTTTATTTTCTTCTCTGACAATTAGAATGCCTCCTACAGAGATTTATGTCTCATCAATGATATCCTTCAACAATGAGAAAATTGACTGTTTAACATTTAAAAATTATTAAATTTATTTTTAATTATGAAAAAACTTAGTTTAACATATCATTTTTTTTTAAATCTTTCAATAATGAGAAAATTGAATGCTTAACATTTAAAAATTATTAAATTTATTTTTAATTATGAAAAAACTTAATTTAACATATTATTTTTGGGAAATCTTTCAACAATGAGAAAATTGAATGTTTAACATTTAAAAATTATTAAATTTATTTTTAATTATGAAAAAACTTAGTTTAACTTATTATTTTTTGGAAAGATAAAAACATATTCTAAAAATTTGAAGAAAATAATCAAACTAATACAAAATCAAATTAGTTTAATTTAAAAATAAAAAAAAATACACTCCATAATTTGATTTAAAAATAAAAAATACACTCCATGTTTTGGCAAAGACTAATAATACATACATAATTTGATTTAAAAATAAAAAATGCTCTCCATGCTTTGGCAAAGACTAATAATACATAATCCTAAACCTTCCTTGAATTTAAAAATAAATAACATTATATTTATTATCATCTCTTATCCTTTCTTCATTAGTCTCTATCTACTTACAAATACTATTAATAATTAATTCATATCAATATATTAATTTTTTAATATATACCATCATCCCTCTTCACTCTTCAAATCACGTATAAATTATATATCAAATAAATCCTTCTTCATCTGTTATAACCCATGATATGATATATTATATCATATAACACATAATCAACGCACACTATTTAATAAAAACATATTCCCTCTAATAAATCCTCCTTCACCCTTCAAATAATGTTTGAATACAAAGTATTCCCTATTAATAATATAAATAGAAATAAAACTCCCATTGGTTTATCACCCCTTGGCTAAAAACTTCATGGGGTATGGTCACTAATAAGTTTAAATTTCAATTTGCAAATATGTCATATCAAAAAACACCCTTTTGCAATGAGATCTAAATCAAATTATAATATGAGAATTTTCCCTCCTATGACCTTACCTTTATGTCATTTCTAAGGTGTGGAGGTGAATCTCCTTTTTTACTTAGGGGGAGATGATAAGATATCTAACAATAAAGGTTCTCCTCACCATCACATTTAATAAAAATAAATAACAATCTTTATTCTTTTTAAAATATTTGAATAAATTTAAAGGCTTTTTTCACCATCACCATCACCATCACAATCACATCTAATAATAATAACAACAAACAATTTTTGTTTTTTTGAAATATTTGAATAATTTTTTTTACAAAAGGTAATGATGGGAGATGATAAGGTCTCTAACGATAAAAGCTCTCCTTAGCATCACATCCAATCTAAGAATAAATATAAAATTTAATCGAGATAAAGCTTTGTACCTAAAATATCTGGGAATGTAATAAAGTTTAATATGAGAACAACTTTTTCCCTTTACAGTTTGCTCTCAATAACATTGAGAATCTGCCCACTAAGCTATAGAGGTGAAATTCCCTTTCACTTATGTACGCATGATTATGGAAAGATGATAACATCTTTTAATAATCCTAAACATTCCTTTTACAAAAGATAATAGATTTGTAATCTATAAAAAAAAATAATAATAATAATAAATTTGTAATCTATTAAAAATAATAATAATAAATTTGTAAAATCTAATAATTTTTTTTATAGCATTTTCAATGTCAACTTTCCACAATTAATTTATAATGTGATGATATCATTATGTTCTTAAAACAATAGCAAAACAATATCAATGATTCTAAGAACTCCTTTTCTTCATAGTAATTTAAATATGACCAATATAGAAATTAAGAGTTTATGTCAATTATAACATATATAAATTGATGTGTATTATACAATATAACAATTATAAGATATATAAATTGGATGTGTATTATACACTATAAAGAAATTTTATTGTAAACTTAAAACATCAACATTATAAATCTTCCAGTACAGTTAAGAATGAAAAATATTGAACCTCGAAAAATATGTCCATTCCACATCTCTTGTAAGACTGTTGTGTAAAATAAATATAAGTTAGAATAAAATATGTTATTTGTATTTACATACATTAAATCTCCTTAAGATTTAAGCTTCAAAATTTTATCTTATCATGTGTATAAGTGGATGCCAATAACCATGCCACTGTATCCTTCATATTCATATATATATATATATATATATATGAAAACAATGTCTTTGGATTTGACAACTGAAGTGGATTCCAAGAGTATTATCATTGCTCATGAGAATATTGATAGGCTGGTGCAAGAATTTGTATATGATCTAATTTGACTAATGCGCTCAACAGAGTCAGCTCGGGTTCTTTACAATTGTAGCACATTGGAGATTATTTGGGATATCAAATACAAATTTGTTAACCCATTCACTCGCTAGCATTTAAATTAGCAACACCATTCCTAGGTGAGTTGAGGAAAGAAATGCATCAATACATAACTGGCAACACAAGCCTAAACCTAAACTAGATGTTATTCTCGACTATACTAAAGTCTCGAGTGAAAGAGATATGAAAAAATTACTGAATGAATGAATTTCATATTATCAATGCCTAATGGATGTTGAAAAGGAAAAGAGAGACCTATAGACAAAACCATATTGGAAGGGCCCATGGAAAAAAAATAATCTATTATGTCATTATTTGCAATATTGCTCAAAAAACCAATGTTGGTAGGAGTGGGGGGAGATTGTCTTTGATCCTGAGGGACAAATTGAGATAATTTTTCAATTGGGGCTTGTCTTAGCCACAAATAACCAAGATAAGGCATTGGCACTCCATCAAAGGCTAAATATTCTAGACTCAGCTCATATTAGATGCCTTATAGTTATTGGCAATTCATCTCTAATCATAAGGCATATGAGAAATAAAACCACCTTGAAAGATTGTACCCTTGAAAGGTTGATATCCAAAATCCAACAAGAAGCAAAGTGTTTTATTTCTATTGAACATTACCATGTTTTAAGAGCATTAAATTAACAAGTAGATAGGTTGGACAACTTTGCTTCCCATTTAGAGGTCGGAAAACTAAGATCAAAAGGGGGGATTGTATTATCTCCAATCTCATAATTATCTAGTTAATGATCAATCTAATGGAGGATTAGATGCATAGTGGAGTTAAGTCAATAGGCTCAAGCAAATCCAAGTGGTAGCTTGATCCCATGGAAAGTGGGTATGAATTAATCCCCTTCATATATCTACATACATTGGATAAGGGTGTGCATGGAGAAATGTCATTATTGTTTGAAATGGAGAATGGAGGTGGAATATCTCCGTGCAGAATGAATTCAATGTTGTTGTGGATTAAATCTTTGGTAATGAATTATGGAATCCCTAATCCCATCACCAGTCAAGAAATTGGTTGGCTATTTGATGTACCAAGGGCCTTGGAACCTAATTGAGTATTCTCAAGTTCAAGCATTATGTAGAAGTCCTTGAACATTTATTACAATTTGGTGGTTCCCCCTGCAATTTGGAATCTAGCAGAAGACTATTCCATGGAAGTCTAATTTGGTTCTTCCCCGGAGTCTAAACTCGCAAATTTGAGTATGGAGGAGCACCAAGCATTTGGGTCAGTCCTATATGTGAAATATTGGTATTATGGTAATTTTTAAGGTGCCAAAAAATTTTGATTTCAACCAATCACTTAGCAATTGCAAACTACACTAGTCGATTCCATTGCCAGTAGGTTACCCTGAATTAGGGGCAAGAGGTAAATATAAAATATGGAGGAGGAATGCAACATATTATGTCATATGAGGATTGGTTTGGCTCGAAGCACATAGTATTGGATATCAATTGGCTTAGCTCTAGAGAAGGCCTAAGAAGAATATTTAGTCCAATGAGCTCTAGGTGAGGAGGAGATGGAACAAATGAAGCAAGAGAAAATTCCTCAAAGGGAGGAGTAAAAGGAGGACCTTAGTGATCATGTCTATGTTTAAATCTAGGTTTTTTTATGTTGTTCAATAAATAATTGATTCTAGGATAGTTCAATAGGGAATATGCTAGTAGAATTAGTAATTTCTCCTCAAAAAGAGACAAAAGAACAATTCTTGTTTTGAATATAGAGGACTTTTATAACAATTTTGCTTCAATGAAATCAAGACGTGCATGTTTTTTGTATTACTATGTTGTACAGTTTGGTCACAACATATTTTTTTTACAAAACTAACCATTTTAGTGGGGAAAAAATATCGCTTGAAAAACATGGAGGTGCTTTGTTCAATCAAAGGATATATACTTGTTCCAGGTAGTAGATAGGACTCTTAAACTTACACGATGATTACAATTTGTTATATGCCAAAGTTCTACAAATATAATCTCACACAGTAAATCCAAGAACAATATAGAAAATATTGTTTATTATTATGAAATCCTTAGGGTAGGGAAACACCATACAATCAATCCTTTTAAGGAAGGGATCCACTCCTGATCACTTGCTTCTTTGAGGGAGAAACCTCCTAGTGAGATACGCTCTAAATACAATATCCATCAACATGCCCATTACATTTCTCATACAAATTTATATAATACTACCTACCACCTAAGAATATTCTAGAGGAGGAACCTTCTAGTAGGTGAAACCTTCTAGTAATCCCTCTTACATTTATTATGTTCACATTAGGCCTTATTTACTAAAAGTTACCTCCATACACAACACTACATCTCTACTACTATTCCCCTTGGGTACCTCCCTAGGTACACTACATTCCATCCCACTTATGAAAGCATTGTCCTCAACAGTTGTGATGAGTGAGTACAAACATATACCATGGTCCCATGGATAAGTGTGGACCATAATGTTGAAGTAGGATAGAGAACCAAGGTCACATGTAGAAGTGTCATCCACCATGTTCAAGTAGTCCAAGATCCCCTGTAAACCTAGGTCACATGTCCAAGTGCTTATGTGAACTCCCCTTTGAAGACATCGGAGCTCAGTAGCAAGATGAAAATGGTGCTCCAAAGATCTATACTAGTCATGTGGATCCAAATATGTAGGTCCATCCAAAAAATCATCCACTAGTACCGAAGGATAAGATAAATGAAAAACATTATTCAGATAAGGCTCTTTACTATTATCTAGGATGTTCTCTACATGATATTGTAACATCCTTGCTATAATCCCCAGTTTAATTAATACTTATGTAGGCATAATGTGTGGCTACTACCAAAGCGATGTAATAGCTGAATTGTATTTCAATGTTTTAATAATAAAATGTGAATCCACTTGCTAAGGGAGACATGGACAAGAGATGGACGCTGAATTAATCCACAAGAGTGGGGGGGTGTCAAGGATAATGGCCAAGAGAGGTTCAAGATGGAAATTGCCCATGTATATTGATTTAACCCATTTTCCTAAATTTGCTATTTGTATATTAACCTTCCCATTTTTGATGGAGTGTTCCCATAGCCAATCATTGAATACATGTAAGAGGGTGGACGTGAGTGGTCACATCCAAAATTTATTGGGCACGGGAGTACAATCAACTTGGGGAAGAGTGTGAGTTAAGTAAGGCAAGTCAAAGGGAGGAAATTTGTATGGGTTGGGGATATCAGTTTTTACAGGGAATTTTGGGGTGCATGAGGAAGAGGAGAGAAAGAAATAGATCTTGAAATCGATGCAACCATGGAGAGAGAATTATAGAGCAATATGGAGCATAATTGGATCAAATTGGAGCTGGAACACTGAAGAGCTAGGTTGTTAGGTCTGAAGAGTGATCTCTTGTATGAGTTGCACTGAAACATCAATTGTTTGTTGTCGATTACTAATAGTTTTCCTAGCAACAATTTCCCTTCAGTTCTCAACTAAGAGATCCCTAGTTATTTGTGTCAGAGAGACCCTGATAAATGAATAAGATGCCCAAGGGACTAATATCGGTGAAGGGGTACATTCCTTGGGTTGGAGAGGTCAAGAGAAAGAGAGCTGGTGGAAAATCGAGATAGTTGTAGGAAAATATCAGTTGGGTTGAGAGTTTTATGAGCCGTGTGTGGACTGTGAGAGACCACCCTCTTTTGTGGATTGCTAGCCTTAGCTCAAGGGTGACTGGTTGTCGAGATTTGGAACATTTAGTCTATGGTTGGGTGGAATATCCGTCCCAAGTAGCTGGTTGCACAATTGTGGTGAAAAGATAAGTGTTTTATCTTGTTGTTATGTTAAATTATGTGTTTAATTGTTGTGCATGAACTCTATGTATTTGGAAGTGATTTATATGCTATTGTAATGAGTTGTCTAGCTGCATTTCATGTTGATTATTAATGTGTTGTAGATGCTTCTAATTTTGTGGTTTTGGACAGTAGTTAAATCTATTCTATTTCGTAGTTGTAAGCTACAAGAAATCAACTAATTGTAAATATATTAATTAGTTAGTAGAATTTTCATTTTTTAAGAGTATTTCGCATCGTAATGTCACTCAATTGGGTTGGGGGATGTTACATTATGGTATCATAGATTATGGTTCAAACATTGGGCTTGTATGGGCCAAGATGGCTGCGAATTTGTGAAATTAGTTGTTGCAGATTTTGTCTGTCATTGATTTCGGGGAAGAATGAAGATTTTAGAGAGAAATCCCCAATTTTCGTGAGAGAACTCTGAGTTTTAATGACTACATATGGTTTGAGAGGGTTAATGGAGTAGAGTGGTGAAGTTGGAGATCGAATTTCGACCTGGAATGGTCAAAATTTGAGTTTTAATGGTTGCATGTATAGTTACAGGCAGTTTGGAGAATCGACTGCTGAGATCATGTTTGATCTCATGATTGATGGTTGAGATTCATCATGATAAACTTAAAAATTCCTAAGGATTCGAACATTTGAAAGGTTGATGGGATCAATGACCAAGATTAGATTAGGGGTTGTGAAAGAGGGCTAAGCCTCTCAGGCTTCGGGACTTCGAGATGTTGGAACTTGACAACATTGAAATCTCACCAAAGGAAAACAGTCGAAACGGTGACCAGACGGTTGACTGACAACTGGAGGTTTCCTATCCATTTTCATGGGATCCGCTTTATCGTTAAACCCTAACCAAATTTTTCAGTCGTGAAGTAACACAAGTTGTAGATCTAAGAATCTTCAGAATCCTTCCTGACCATTGGATATACCCTACAATCAAATTTGGCATTGACCCACTCCAGGAGTAAAAAGTTGTTAAATGGTCGGAATCCCCGAATGCCGAAATTGTGAAGTAAAATGGGTCGTATATCTAAGGATACTTCATGACCCTTCTTGACCACTAGATTGAGCATAATGAAAGGATAGAGTAAGCAGTACCATTAACCAACAATAGGCAGTCATCCTTGCTTTATGACCTATTCAATAGGTAAACCTTCAGGACTTAAATGGGTTAAGAACGAGAAAGGCCGTGAAGTCACAAAATCCTGAAGCAGTGAAATTCTGCCAATTGTCAACTTGAGGGGAGGAATTCGGGAGTAATGGGCATCGTTGATCTGAGTGTTCATCGGGATCATTTCTCAATTGTTCAATGTACAAGTGGAAGGATAATGTAAACACTTCGACGAAGTCTTACTCCGGGAAACATAAGGTACAAGGGGTAAGAATATCCCGAAGCACCGAAGGCTGAAGTATGTAGCGAGAGTCCTAGAACTTCAAAATTTTGAAACTCTTGGACTCCAGGATGTGCAAGGATATAGCATGGTGCGTTAAACACCGAAGCATCGAAAGTCGAAGTTCGAAGTACGTAGCAAGGAACTTCTAAACTTCGAAACTCCGGGAGATTCGAAGATATAGGAGGATCTGTTAAGTGTCGAAGTGCCAAATTTTCCCTTGTTGAAGTGTCCAACTCTGATTTGATGGGCCCGCATACACTTGGTGATGTGACATACTTGCATGGTTCCACGTGGCGTCGTGGGATTTGTCGTGAGTTAAGTGTGGGAACCCCCCCCCCCCTTGT
Source organism: Picea glauca (assembly GCA_000966675.3). NCBI lineage: Eukaryota > Viridiplantae > Streptophyta > Pinopsida > Pinales > Pinaceae > Picea > Picea glauca. The sequence goes on from JZKD02S2146130.1 coordinate 335,147, forward strand.
TAATTTTAAGCTATGTGTTAATCATGGATGAAACTTAGCCATCAGATCCAAGGGTGGATAGAATCCCCACCATAGATTTTGGAGCGAAAGGATTCCTTCGGACTTTGGAACTCTGAGGAAGTTTGTAGACCTGTACAGGAATATCGAAGGTGATCTGGATTATTTTCGGCATGAAATGAGAGAAAAGATATAATAAATAAATGTACAGAGATATATCAGATATCCAATAATATAACATAGATTTATTAGAGATATAATCATAAACACAGAGATACAGTAATACACAATTTCTATTAATGAGCAAAATGTACAAAACTATAGAAATACAGAGTGAAAGACTCACTAGAATGGTGGCAGCTTATCTCTAAGAAGAGATGTGATGAACACTCACATTCACAAGAATATTATTACAATGAGACTCTAAAGTCCTTTTTAACATAAATAAAATCCAAAACCCTAACCCTAGAAGATGAAAAGCCAACAGTTTTGTGGACCCCATTTTGGGTAGTTTGGTGTATCAACTTTTGAGGGGCGTAACATTGGCATACGATCTTTGTTTGGGGTGCACGATAGCTCGTTGGAAAGGTATCATTGAGGAGATTCATTTTTGGGGATAAATAAGAGACTTTGGCTATGATTGAGGTGCTCTATCCTGAAAAACATAATTTAGGCCCTCAAAATGGCCCCAGAATTTTAAGAACCGAAAACCTACTAAAAATAGTGAATTGCCAGAAGACTGTTTTCAGCCTGTTGGAATAGGTAGGTGGCCACCAATATCCACCTATATCAATATTCCCTCCTTAGGAATCAATGGTATCCATTTCATTGATTTCCTAGGGGAGAGGGGAAAGCGCTTGTTGAATCTGAACCTTTGTGAGATGCTTGCCTTGCTGGATAAGTTGTGCTACTTAGCTTGTTGAAGGCTATCATAAACCTATTGCTGGTGGGGTTGAATTTTTTCAACCAGCGTGTTGTATATTGGCTTGACTGGGTAGTGTTTAGGCACCCTCATAGGTGAAGAAACAATATCTTCTTTCTCTTCTGCAATCTGCTTCTGCTAGATAGAAAGGTCTTGGGCCAAGGCTGCAATGGTTGCAGTGGTTCACCTTTTGAACATATTGTGAAGAAGATGAATTTTGTAGTATGAGATACTACCTTGCGACACTGTTTAGGTGGGACATTAGTCAGAACTACCTCTGGTATCCTATAGAGATGACCCCCCAAAGTAATAATGACATTATGGGGTTGAGACTCATAGATAGCATGGTGCTTTCACATATATGGTTGGCACAAGAGAACATCACAAACATCCAATGGGGAAACATCACATAATACCTCACCCTTGAAGGGCTGGATGCAGTATGACAATCAAAACTGTTGTCTAACACGAAGATCGTGTCCCTAGCGAAGCCAATCGATGTTCTATGGCTGTGGGTGTGGTGTTGTCAACAATCCCAACTGTTTGACGACCTCTTCTGACATGAGGTTCTTCTAGATTCCTCTATCAAAAATAAATTGCAGCGGGTTCCCATTCATGCACATCTGTGAATGAAAAAATCACTCCCCTTCTTTAGGATTTGTTGGTTGTTCTAGTTGAATTGTTGGGGTCACGACAGTAGTAGTGGGGTCTACGTCGATGATCTGTATTTTTCCATTATTTTTTGATTTAGATTTTGAATCATGGTTTGCCTCCTTGTCTCTGATCTCGATCACCAATTACTGTTTTGAGCGACATTCATCAGTGTTGTGCTAGGGGATTTTCTGGAAATCGCACCACTTTCCATCCTTCATTTTTCCTTTCCTGTGGCTTGGACTTCCTTTTTGGAGGTTGTTTGTTAGGGTTGTATTTATCATACTTTGGTTGTTGAAGATTTGCAGAGATGAACTCCAATTTGTTCTGGTGCCTAAATTTCTTCTCAATTTTGACAACATATCGATAGGCAACTCCTAGTGATGAGATGTCCAAGAACTCCATTTCAGTTTGGATGTACCTATGTAGAGCCCCACGGTATTTCAGAACCAAATGTCACTCAAAATATTTGATACCCATCTTGGTGCACAAGGTATGGAAGGTATTGGTGAACTCTAACATTGCTTGGCCCCTGTCTTGACGTAGCATGGTCCATCTCATGTATTGGTCTTCATAGTTTCCAACAGGGTAATATTGTTCCTTGACCACATCCACAAACAAATACCAAGTGGGCTTGGTCGCATATATTCCAAAATTCTCTGTTGAAATTTCTCCCAGTAAGTTTCCCACCAATTTTTGACATGGGGGAGAGCCTTTAAGGAGTGCAAATGTGATCTTTTCCTTGTCGAAAAAATTGTGAACAGAGAAATAACCTTCTAGCAGATTTAACCAATTTTCCAGGGCATCTGCATCTATCTGACCTTCAAATACAGGAATGTCAAAATTAACTTGTACCTTGAAAGGAGAGGTTCCTCCAAAGTGGTCGCTTGATGAAGACATGCCTGCTACTATCAACAGGCATTGAAGGATGTGGACAAAATTCTCCATCGTTCTGTCCCTTTGTAGCGTGAGAGCTTGCTCAAGCAACAGATTAATAGAATCGTTTTTTCTGACATTTTTCTTATCTTCCACCATGGAGGGTTTCTTGGGCATGAGAGATCAATTGTTCTCAAGAGAGACAAGCTCGAGACCCAACTTGCTATACTCAGACCTTATCAGATACATGCACTAAAAAACGATCAAGAGCAACCTGCTCTGATACCACTGATTTGAATTATTTTATACAATAAAAGAGAGTAGAGTTAAAATAAAAAAATGTATAGAGATATATCAAATATTCAATAATATAACAGATATTTATCATATATATAACCATAAACATAGAGATAAAATAATACACAATTTCTATTAATGAGCGAAATGTACAAAACTGTAGAAATACAGAGTGAAAGACTCGCTAGAGTGGTGGAAACTTATCTATGAGAAGAGATGTGACAGATAATAACATTCAAAAGAAGATTATTACAATGAGTCTCTAAAGGCATTTTTAACATAAAGAAAATCCAAAACCCTAACCCTCTAAGATAAAAAGCCAACAGTTTTGTGGACCCCATTTTGTGTAGTTTGGTATATCAAGTTCTTAGGGACGTAAATTTGGCATACAATCTTTGTTTGGTGTATCAATCAGAGCCTTTGGTTATCATTGAGGTGCTTGATCCCCAAAAAAATTCATATAGGCCCTCAAAATGGCCTGGAAAGTTTAAGAACTGAAAACCTGCTAAAAATAGTAAATTGCCAGAAGACTGTTTTGAGCCAGTTGGAATAGGTGGGTGGCCACCGTATCCACCTAGATCAGAAGGGGCCGAAGTTCTGGTACTCGCAAAGGCTGGGAGATATTCCCTGCAACCCACAACCACATCATTGTTGAGGGATGATGACCTAGGTCACGACTGTGCCATGTTAGATGGCATGAGAGAAGTAAAGCTACATGGATGCCATGTGGCGAAGGGAATGGTCATTGACCAAAGATGCCCCAAGAAACTTTGGAAGGATATAAATTTCAAACAAGAGCTCGATTTTGGGCAAGGTTTCAATCATTGGGAATTTGTTTCGAGGAGGAATGCATCAAGAAAATCAAAATTTGAATTGGTGCAATATATCCTTCATAAATTGATGAAGAAACAATATGTATTTGATATGGTGAAATGTTTAATGATATTCATATTTCTAATAGTAATTATTTTATGCACATCTCTTGCAGTATTAGAGGTATAGAAAGAAACTTTAGTTCTTATATGAGGATTGGAGTCGTGGAATATGCTGAAGGATATTACAACCATGAGGAAGAGATTAGAGGTCAACATGTCAGCATGGGGAATGTTGAGACAGAGTCAAATGGAAGAAGAGATATGCAAGAGACTGTCACTATGAGAAGTATGCATAGGGAAGCACAAATATACATGGTTGATAATGAAAGGATTATGAAGGCTCGGGAAGAGATACTTCATAGCTCAAACATGTTGCATAAGCAAGTTAGCAAAGATTCTAGCAGCAAGAAAGCAACTAGTTCTAGATAAGTATCAATTTCTAGATCCCATAACGAAAGGGATGATCATGGAAATGATAGGAAGTCAAGAAGCATGAGCATGTACCATCATTCTCCAATTCATTCCACTAGAAGAACTCATGCAAGCTCAAGGGTAGGGAGAAACCCAAGTGTGTCTCTTATTCAGAGGAAAATAAGAAGGCATGAGGTATACATCTTGCAAGGTGAACTCAGGAAAATCAAGCCACCTAATTTCAATGGTGAGAATAGGAAAGGAGAAGAGGCAGAGGCTTGTCTGTTGGAAATGAAGAAATATTTCCATCTGCATGATTACCCATCCCGGGTAGAAGCTAGAATTTCCACCTACCACTTGCAAGGAAGGGCAACCATGTGGTGGGATCAAATTAAACAAGCCAAGAACCTTGATGTGTAATGGATGGGATGGAGGTAGTTCAATGGATATTTCCAAGAGAATTATTTGTCTGGGAATTACTATGAGAGAAAGATGAAATGTTTCTTTGAACTCAAGTTGGGAACCATGGAAATGGAGGAATATGAGAAGTGGTTCTTTGAATTGTTGAAGTCTATTGAATTCATCAAGGATGAGAAGGTTAAAATCCAAATGTTTCTAAGTGGGTTACCCTCCTTCTATAATGACAAGATTTAATATGATAACCCCAAGACCTTGAAGGAAACCATAAGGAGAGAAAGACACATTTATGAGCAAAGCAAAGGAAGGCCATTGTTCCAAAAGGCTTGGAATGACAAGATGAAAGGGAAAAAGGATCAAAGATAGAAAGGTTTCAAGCCACCCTTTTTCAGAAAAAACTTCCAAGCAAATAAAAAAGGATAGGAAGCACAAAATGAGCAAAAGAATGCAGATTCACTTGGGAAAAGGCCAAGGCAACAACTTGTTCAATGTTGGGGATGTAAGGGGAATCACTTATATAGGGATTGCCCTCATAAAGGATAAAGAATGAGGACTGTCCACAACATTTAGGAGGCCGAAACAATGAAATACATGGGAGGAATCATGCCAAGGATTGATATATCCTTGGACAACAAGCAGGCATAATATCAATCCCCCATGATCAAAGTAGAAGGTAAGATTGATAACCAACCCATAACAATTTTAATTGATTCTGGAGCTAGCCATAGTTAGATAAATGCTAACATTGTTGAAATATTTCACTTGCAAAGAAGTAAGTGTTGGTTTTGGAGCTTGATTATCTTCTTGATTCAGAGGTCTCTGCTTTTAGCCATGTTTATACCCCATGGAGAATTTACACCACAGAATTATGTACACTCTTCCACGCGGGGGAGTGCAGAGGGGGGTTACCCTCTCTACGAGGTTCAGGGGGGCTATCACCCTGGCTGGGGGGGTCCGTGGGCAAGCGGGGGTTCGGGGATGAAGCCCTCGAAGGAAAATTTGCCTTGTAAATGTATATTGTAATTTCATTATAAATCTGGACCATTCATTATAAGGTCGTAGATCTAACGGTAGAAATTATGTTAGGGTTTTTTTCCCTAGAAAGCAACCCTCTGTTATGAGGGAAATATATTGCGGCTATGCATTATGTGAATATTGTATTGTGAGATAGGATACTGTGAGAGAAAGAAGAAGAAGTTACAGTGGGTTTGTTGTAGGTTGTATCCCTTCATTTGCTAGATAATAATAAAGGAATGACCTGGCAATTTCTTTGGTGGACGTAGCCCACACTGGGTGAACCATGTATATCTATGTCTCTATTGTATTGTGTATCTTATGTATTTTATTTTCGCATTAGTTTTATTTTATTGCTCCATGGTCCTGTTTTTCTAACAACTGGTATTAGAGCAAAAGGTAACTCGCAGGAAAGGAGGGTTCCTGGTTCGAGTGGGAGCAATGTTGGAAGATGGAAAGTTTAGGGTCGAAAAATTTAACGGCCAAAACTACCAGTTATGGAAGATGCAGATGGAAGATTATTTATATCAGAAGGATCTATTCCTACCATTGGGCGGAGTAGAAAAGAGGTCGATGGCTATGAAGGATGAAGAATGGGATATTCTTGATAGAAAGGCTCTAGGAATGATATGGATGAGCCTGGAAGCGTTAGTGGCTTTCAATATTTCGAAAGAAAAGACAACGAAGGATTTGATGGACGCAATCGCTAAATTGTACGAAAAACCCTCGGCGTCCAATAAGGTATTTCTAATGAAGAGATTATTTAATATGAAGATGTTAGAAGGTGGGTCTGTTGCAGATCATTTAAATGATTTTAATATGGTTACTAATCAACTAAGTTCTATAAAATTGGACTTTGATAATGAGGTCAGGGCTCTTCTAATCTTGTTCTCATTGCCAGAAAGATGGAATGGATTGATCATGGTTGTAAGTAACTCTGTCTTTGGTTCAAATACTTTAAAATTTGATGATGTTGTTGGTGTTATCCTTAGTGAGGAAATGCGACGAAAAAGCACAGGTGAGACATCAGGTAATGCGTTG
>JZKD02S2146130.1:345643-396066 GCA_000966675.3 Picea glauca
AGGGGGGGGTTCGGAATGGGTATTAAGGAGCGCGCTAAGATCTGCGGTCAGGAAACCAGTGCGCAGATCAATGGATCACGATGGATTTCAGACCCCCCTTGGTGTTTTGCTTTTAATCAAAAGGGGGGAGTCCGGAAAGAATATTCTTTGCAGCGGGCCCAGTTTACGGTTGGCATTGTCCTATTGGTCCGGAAGTCTTTTCACCTTATGTCGTCTGACAACCTCCATCACTCCGGGATGTCATCCTCCACTAAGTCCACTTGTCCCACTTGTTCCTGGGTTGAGTCCCATCCCATAACTTTTGTCAGTCCCTACTGTCAGGCCTTTACCCTTTCCACTCATGACCAGCCCCTTTCAGCGACTTTTACCTCCAATCACCTGCCTCCACGTCACTCATCCGTATGCTTTGGCCACCGTCATCTGCCACCTCATCCCTAGTGGCATGTTGTCCATTTATTACTGGATAACATACCCATTATCCTACTGACCTATCTCCCGCACCCAACCGACCCCAATTTTTGAATAAAACTATTGTTTTCCCTTTCATTCGTTATTCATCCATCACGCCAGAAACCTCCTATCCCTCCATTGCTTCCGCATCACCTTCACCTACAGTCTAGTTGACCCCACTAACATATTGTTTATTGCAGGTACAGTTGCTGAAATGGTGTCAAAGACAAGACAAGCGGAAGAAGAAGAGAATCCTTTCCTTCCTCCTCTAGTCAACCTGGATAAAATTCCCTTGGTTGATAAAGATCGATTGATAGCAGATACTATCTACAATTTTGACTTTTTTGATCTGCAGTCATGGCTCCGGGAGGTGTTCCTGGACCAGAGCGACAAAATTGGACTCTGGGAGTCCAATTTTCCCCTGTACCTCTTTCCCAGATTCATCATTTCCCAGAATTCGCCCTCAAATGCCAAGCCCATTACGTCCTCGACCAGAAAGCCATCGTTTCTTCATCCGGAGACATCATTTTCTTCATCACCCCCAAAGATATTGACTAGATGATGCAAATTACCCGCGTGGAATCTACGTCCCCATTCAACTTAGAAATCCTCATTGAGCTATACCAGAAAATGACATTCCCTCAGAGAGCTCAGATATTTGAGCTTTTTCTCCCCACTTCCACTCCACTCCCGTCCACCAATCCCCCTTACCCTTCTTCCATGTTCTCCACCAAAGGAAATCAAATCATTTCTTCCCTATGTGCCCTGCTTGATTACTATTATGATCAATGGGTAGATGAGCCCATCCTGGGTTTTCTGTCCATCTTCTCAAACGATGAACAACCGACCACGTAATTCGACTACAACACCTTCTTGGCCAATAATATCCATGAACAATTTGTGAATTTTGCCACAGAGGGCATGTTTAGGTATTCATCCATTCTGGCTTACATGTTCGTCAACTTTCAAGCCGACAGGTTCAATTTATCCATGCAGAAGATGGACGCTGACGGGAGGCCCCAGCCAGTAACAACGTGGACTTCTCTTCTGAAACATAACTCTGTGGAATACGACTTCAAAGCGTTCATTGACCAGTTTTACCACCCTGTGGTAAGTATGTTGAGTGGCATTCCTGAGCCACGAATAAATGATGAAGTCCGGAGAGTTCTGCATCTCTCAGACAATGCAAAGACAGGAGACTGGTACTTGTATCAGAATCACACTAAGATCAGAGTTTACGACTGCGAATTGGTGCCTTACAAACTCCCTCAATATTTTTCGGTAAGGATTTTTGCATTGGAATATATTAGGAAAATAATGAACTCAGATGATATTCATTTTGTTTCCCTGAAGAAAAAACAATAATTAAGAATCAAGGGGCAGATCGGTTCTTTCATCTGCAATAGCCGAGGTGCAGGGGAAGAAGCAGATAGAATGTTGAGGGAGATGAAATTCCCTATGAGTTTCACCTGGCACTATGATCCATGAGGGATCATTTTGGAGATGAGGGTGAAAAATAAGAATGTCCCTTATGCTCATGAGTCCAAGCCGGAGATCGAGAAATTCGCAAATCAGACTAAGTGGGAGCCCAACACTTTGATGGACGTGGAACAACCAGTTGATGTGGAAAAGCAGGTGCCCTCGACAAGTGCACCACCCACTGCTACGCCTCAGGTTCCCAAAGAGAAGAGGCCCCGATAGGAATCATCTCCTCTTGTAACATAAGTGTCATCAGAGGAGTTTAAGATGCACACCAAAAGGCCAAAGACAGTTTCAACGCCCGGTGCAACAGTAGAACAAGAAGTCCCATCTACCACAGTGACCACCATAGGGGTCAAGCCGGTCACTCTACCTTTTGGCTCGAGTCAGCACAAGGGAATTACAACAGCATTAAAATCCACAGATTCTCCCTTAGATACTCCGCCGAGTAAGATTGGGCCCAAGTTGGGCATTTTTGAAAAATATGATTTGATCAAGAAGAAAAACTAGACTCTCACTAGCAGCACGTATGCCCAGTTTCAGAAGCATTCGTCCACAGCTCAGCATAGGCTTCTTTCAGCATTTGACACAGAAAAAGGTAGGATGAATATGGCTTACCTCCAAGCACAAGTGTCGGATCCCAAGGTGATATCAAATTACAAAAGGGCCACCTTTGAGTTTCAAGCGAAAGACGTGCATCCAACAGATCAGATGGATCTGCACAAGCAAACTGGGGAGATGGTTTTCCACACTTTGGCCCACACTTCAACTTCTGCATCAAAATTTCGGATAGCTTTGAACAATGCCCAGACCCAACTTAAGCTGGAAAAAATATCATCTTTCGCGAAAGACAACAGAATAAAGACGTTGGAGGAGCTGGTCCTCAAGATCGGTTATGACCCAGCGAACATCAAGGCTACCGAAGAGATGATTAAAAAGAAAAATGCTGACATCGCATCTTTGAGAAAACATCTTAAGCTCCCTCCAACAGAGGACCCACAGGCAAAGGAGATATCCGAAAAGGAAGGGAAAAAGGATGAGATGTTAAAGTTACTCATGGAGCAAAATGCTCAGCTAAAGGATATGGAGGCTGAGATGGAAAGACTGTTAAAAGAGAAAGAGCAGGCAAAGACAATGGAAGGCATCCCATTAAGTGTTATCCCAATTGCAGGATTGAGCACAACAATAGTGATAGTCGTTCCATCTGCTGCATCAGTGCCACTACCAGAGGGAACAACAGACCTGGCCAAGTCTATGGAGAGAATGAACCTGCAAGAGTCAGAAATCAGCAGGCTTAAGAAAGAAGTGGAGAATCTCCAAGAGCTAAAGACTTCTTTTCAGACAAGTCTATCCAAAGAGAAACAGGTGAATGAATAAATCAGGAAGGAGTTACAACAGCTCCAGAAACAGTCAATGGCAGGAAAGACTTTGGCTGAGGTCAAAGAGATTGTGTGGACAGATATTTCCAAGTCCATTAATGAAATCTGGCCAATGGTTCAAATCATGTTTGAACAAAATGAGTTGCTCGAGAGGAGCAAACAGGCTGTGGAGAAAATAAGAATGGAGTTGGGAGACATGCCAGCACAAGCTAATGAAATCATAAGGTTCCTAAATTCCAAGACCAGGGAGGAACTCGCAGAATTGAATATTGAGGACAGGACAGAAACTATATTGGAGGTGAAAAGGGTTCTAACCAAAAGAGGTCTCATGATTTAGCTTGAGGAAAAGATTCAATTCATGGATCAAGGAGTGCATAAGTTTTTCAATAAGATAGATGCTCTTCAAAGGAAGGGCCTGCCTGGTCTGAAGGTCATTAATGATAAATTAATGACACTCCATGATTACAAGAAAAGGTTGACTGAAGTTTCTAAGGACAGTTCCAAGTTTGCAGGTATACAGAGAAGCATCATAGGAAAAGCATTCATGGATGCCTTGCAGTTGGATATTAGTATCCAACATGAGATTAAGCACATATTCATCATCAAGCCTACATTTTCTAAGTACACAGACATGGATGAAGTGTATCGGAGATTGCTTAAAGTCACAGTGCCAGGTCATCTCAGATGGGAAGAACTGTGTGATCTACTAGATTAGCAGATGAGTTGTCACATCCAGTCACGGTCCAGTCAGAAGAGGTTGCAAAGGCACCTCGCCAACAGCCTACCCCATAATTTCAGCAAACAGTTGTATCGAGTCATCAAGCAGTTTTGATTAGTTAAGTTAGGTAGACTAAAAATAGCATGAGCATGTCCTGATCAGTTATGATAGGAACGTTTGTATTTTGTATTATAAATACTTCATTTTTCGAGGTATTGAGGGTTGTTGATTTGCACACCCTATTGCTATCAAACTGTATCATTTTTTAGATCCACCATTAATAAAGAAGAGGCATTTACAGGATTCTTGCGTATGTTCACTGGTGACGTTGATCTTCTAAGTTTAATGTATTCCTTTCTCTGTGATCATTTTGTTTTCCGGAACTAATCTTTATGAATAGCATAATGTTGCAGGATTTATCATTGATACCCTGTTTCCGATTCTGAAGATTTTAATGTTTTCTTCCAATATCTTCAATTAAGAAATTCTTAACTGCTTGTTAGTTGAATTTATTTTCCGATCTTTTCTTCTGTCCATCATTTTAATTTAAAAAGATCTAGTGAGTGTATTATCTCGCCCTGTGAAAGTTTTCTTTGGCTTTTCTGGTTGTATCTGATATTTGTTTAAATACAGACCCCATAGCCCAATGGATGTGTAGGGTGTCTCAACCAACTTCAAAAACTCTTTTACAACAAAACCTACAGTTTATATACCTAGCCTAATACTTGAAATTAAAAACAAAGTTAAATCTTACAGAGAGATCCCTCTCTGAAGCTGGAAGGGCTAGATCCCAGCTTTAAAAGCGGTTGGATAAGGTTACCTTAGTAGATTTATTCTCTTTCAACCTCTAGGAAATTTACCAAGTGCTAACACGGGGGAAAGAAGGGGTTTGGGAGTGAATCCCCCAAAGGAAAAATTGCCTTGTAAATGTATACTGTAATTTCATTGTAAATCTGGACCATTCATTATAAGGTCGCAGATCTAACGGTAGAAATTATGTTAGGGTTTTTTTCCCTAGAAAGAAACCCTCTGTTATGAGGGAAATGTATCGCGGCTATGCATTATGGTGAATATTGTATTCTGAGATAGGAGACTGTGAGAGAAAGAAGAGGAATTTACAATGGGTTTGTTGTAGGTTGTATCCCTTTATTTGCTGGATAATAATAAAGGAAGGACCTGACAATTTCTCTGGTGGACGTAGCCCACACTGGGTGAACCACACATATCTGTGTCTCTATTGTATTGCGTATCTTCTGTATTTAATTTCTGCATTTGTTTTATTTTATTGCTCCACAGTCCTGTTTTTCTAACAATAAGCATAATAAATCTTGGTTAGTTTAGTTAGCCACGGGGGCTTAGAGAAAGATCAATGAGTTGGTTAAAGATTGTCAAATAGACATGAATGGACTCAACAAGAAGGTACATGTAAACATGATACCGTTGGGTTCATATGACTATATAATTGGCATGGATTGGTTGGAGAAACATCATGTTGTCCTAGACTGTTACCACAAGACAATCACATGTCTTGATTAGGAAGGGTAGCAAGGCAGAATTCAAGGCATTCCAAGAGTTGTAGTTGTTAGAGAGATTTCAACTACGCAGTTGAAGAAGAGATTCAGGAAGGGATGTCAGATGTTTTCATCCCATATGGAGGAGGAAACCAAAGATAAAGTGGCAAGCATTGAAGACCATTCGGTCTTGAGGAATTTTGAAGATGTTTTTAGAGAAATTTCAGGATTTCCACCCAAGAGAGATATTGATTTCTCTATTGATTTAGTGCCAGGAGATACCCCAATGTCTAAGATACTATAAAAAATGGGTACACCAGAATTGAAGGAGTTACAAATGCAGCTTGAAGAGTTGTTGAAAAAGGGGTAGATATGCCAAAGTGTGTCACCTTGGGGAGCCCCGATTCTTTTTGTGAATAAGAAGGATGGAACCTTAAGGATGTGTATTGATTTCAGGAAACTTAATAAGGTTATCATAAAGAATAAGTATCATTTTCCCATAATTGATGATTTATTTGATCAATTGAAAGGTGTAAGAATATTTTCAAAGATTGACTTGAGATCAGACTATCATCAAATAAGGATAAAGGAAGAAGACATCATGAATGGAGTGTTCATGGAATACCTTGACAAGTTTGTGATTGTGTTCTTAGATGGTGTACTCATCTATTCTAAATTAGAAGAGGAACATGGACATAATTTAAGAATGGTGTTGCAATTTTTAAGAGAGCACATATTATATGCTAATCTAAGTAAGTGCATATTTTTTCAAAAGAAGATTCACTACTTGAGGCATATAATATCAATAACATGGATAGAATTTGATCCTGAGAAGATAGAGGCCATTAGAGGATGGTCAACACCAAAGAATGTGACAAAGTTCAGATCATTCATGGGTCTTTTCAGTTATTACCAAAGATTCATAAAAGGGTTCTCAAATATTCTGAGTCCAATCACTTCTTTGGAAAAGAAGGGAGCGAAGTTCGAATGGACTTTCAAGTGTGAAGAGATTTTTAAATAGTTGAAGGGAATGTTGACAAGTGCACCAATATTGAAGATTCTATATCCAAACAAAGATTTTTTTGTGTGCACCAATGCATGCAAGGAAGGACTCGATGGATTTCTTAGTTAAAGGGACCATGTGGTATGCTACAAGTCCAAAAATTTAAAAGAGCATGAGAGGAATTACGCTAGACATGACTTGGAGTTAACAATGATTGAAAATACATTAAAAATATGGAGGCATTACCTTATGGGTAAGAAATTCGAGCTAAGGACATACCATTGTGGTCTGAATCATTTGTTTGGACAACCAACACTAAATGCTAGGAAAACTAGATGGTTGGAATTTCTGAGTGAATATGACTTCAAAATTAAGAATATAAAGAGAAAGGAAAATCAAGTGGTTGATGCACATAGCAGGAGAGCTCATTAAATGAATATTGGAGCCATTAACTTGTACGAGACAAATCTGAAAGAAAAAATTGTTGCAACAACAAATTCAGATTAGAATTATTTAAAAATATAAGAGACATTACAACAAGGTAATTTTCATCAGAAATTTAATTATTATGAGGTGAAAAAAGATGGAATTTTCATGTACAAAGGAAAGGTGTATGAGCCAAATTCCAAGGAGCTGAAAAATGCAGTGCTGAAGGAGATGCACAATGTGCCATATGCTAGGAACCAAGGATATTAAAAAATAATTGCAGCAGTAAGAAGCCAATAGTTTTGGCCATGAATGAAGAAAGAAGTGGCTAATTACATAGCTAGATGTCTAGAATGCCAAAAGGTAAATATAGAACATAGACATCAAGCAGGTTTGCTACATCCATTGGCCATTCTGGAATGGAAGTGAGAATTAGTTACATTTGATTTTATTACTAAGCTTCCTAGAACAATGAAGCAACATGATTCCATCATGGTGGTGGTGGATAAGTTGACTAAAGCAACACATTTCATTCCAATAAATACTACACACAAGGAAAAAAATATTGCAGATATTTATATGAAGGAAGTTGCTAGGTTACATGGAGTGCCTAAGGAAATAGTTTCAGACAAAGATCCAAAGTTTACTTCCAATTTTTGGAAGGGTTTTTTCAAGGGCTTTGGGAAAAATTAAATCTTAGTACAACATATCATCTAGAGACAGATGGGAAAACAAAAAGGACTAACAGGATAATTGAGGACATGCTTAGAATGTATGTGATGGATCAACCATCAAAGTGGGAAGATTATATCCATTTGGTTGAATTTTCCTACAACAATGGGTATCACGCCTCATTGAAAATGAGTCCATTTGAGGCATTGTATGGAAAAAATGTAACACACCAGTGAGTTGGGATAATCCAATAGACATAGCAATTTTTGGGCTAGAATTGTTAAAAAAATGGAAGATCAGATGGAAAAGATAAAGCAAAATTTGAAAATTGCCCAAGATAGGAAGAAAATGTATGCAAACATGAACAAAGTTTTCAGAGATTTTAAAGTGGGATAACATGTGTTTTTTAAGGTGAAGGAAAAGAGAAGTTCACTAATATTAGGAAGCTTTCTAAAGTTGGCAGTAAGATATTGTGGGCCTTTTGAAATATTAGAAAAGATAGGGCCAATTGCATACATGTTAGATTTTCCTGTATCCATGAGAGTGCATAATGTATTTCATGTGTCATTGTTAAAGAAATATGCTCCTAATCCTAACCACGTAATTGATTAGAATGTGATCATGGTGGAGCACGAAGGGGATTTTTGGGTGGAACCAGTATGCATCCTAGAACGAAAAGTAAAAATGCTCAGGAACAAATCCATAGGGCTGGTAAAAGTTAAATGGACATGCTACGGTCCCGAAGATGCCACATGGGAGCATGAAGAAAATATGCCGGCAAAATATCCACAAATTTTTGACAGTTTTGAATAAAACATAATGTAAGACTCCATTTTGAGCAACTAAAATTTTGAAACCACATCTTAGAGTCCTCGCCAACTGCGTTGGGGACCTTGATAAAAGAATGGCTCATTCCTTGGTTTAGAATTGATATATGGATGGCACATCCCTTGGGTTATCCTTGATAAATGAATGATTGTTTTATTGTGGTGGCAAGTTGAGAGGAACATTGGATTTTGGTCGGAGATGCTGTTGGAGGTGTTAAAATTACAGAATTTTATTTTCTAAGTATTGTAATGTATTTTGCATATATATATATATATATATATATATATATATATATATATATATATATATATATATATATATATATATCATCTTAGAGTGCACCCAAGACGACACACAATTGTAGGGGAGGGGGAATGCAACATCTCCACTATAATCCTTAGTTTAATTAATTCTTATGTAGAGATAATGTGTGGCTATTTCCAAAGCGATGCAATATGCGAATGATATTTCAATGTTTTAATAATAAAATGTGATGCCAGTGACTAAGGGGGAAATGGAAAAGATATGGGGGATTAATTAATCCACAAGAGGGGGAAATGCCTAGGATAATGGCCAAGAGGTGTCCAAGGAGGAAATTACTCATGTATATTAATTTAACCCATTTTCCTAAATTTGTTATTTGTATATGAACCTTCCCATTTCTGATTGAGTGTTCCTAAAGCCAATCATTGAATACATGTAAGAGGGTGGGTGTGAGTTGTTGCATGCCAAAGTTAATGGGCACATGGGGGTTGAGTACAATCAGCTTGGGGAAGAGTGAGAATCATGAAAGGAAAGGCAAAGGGAGGAAATTCATATGGGCTAGGAATAACAATTTTTACATGGAGTTTTGGGGTGCATGAGAAGAAGAGGAGAGAAAGAAACAGATCTTGAAGTTGATGCAACCATGGAGGGATAATTCTAGATCAAGTTGGAGCGTAATTGAAGCTAGAAAACTAAAGAGGTAGGTTTTCAGGAATGAAGAGTGAACTCATGTGTGATTTGCACTGAAACAACAAGTGTTTGTTGTCGGTTGCTAATAGTTTTCCTAGCAATAGTTTCCCTTGAGTTTCCAACTCAGATATTTCTAGTTGTTTGTGCTAGAGATACCTTAATAAATGAATGGGACGCCCAAGGGTTTGAGATTAGTGAAGGGGTAGATTCCTTGGGTTGGACAGGTCAAGCAGAAGAGAGCTAGTGGAAAATTGGGATAGTTGTAGGAAAATATCAGTTGGGTTGAGAGTTTTATGAGCTGTGAGTGGACTGTGAAATACCACCCTCTTTTGTGGATTGCTAGCCTCAACTCGAGGTGATCCAGATTTTATGAGCAGAACGAAATGAATATAGATTATTAAAATATTCTTAATGCAAAATAACAGAGATACAGTAAAACTGGTTTTCTATTCAATAAGGAAATAAGCTGAAACTGTGAAATGCAGCAGAAAACAAGCTTGTTGGAATGGTGACAGCTTATCTCTGAGAAGAGATGTGACGACTGTGCTCATTCGCAAGAATATGGTTACAATGAGGCTTTGAAGGCCTTTTACAATAAACAGGAATGTAAAAAATCCTAGACATAAAAAAACCTAACCCTAGGAGATGAAGCGCCAAAAGTCATGTGGGCCCTATTTGGGTAAGTTAGTACATCAACTTCCTGGGGTCGTAACTTTTGCATACGATCTTCGTTTTAGGTGCACGATAGCCCATTGTAAAGGTATAATCGAAAAAAACAATTTTCAACTAGCCCAAGTCAATAACATTTGCAGTCACCTGGGCCCCAAATCCCCAAAAAACGTCGTTTAGGGCCTCAAAACGGCCCTGGAAGTTTGGATCCTAAAAAACTGGCGAAAAATTGCCGAGGTGGAAAACTGTTTTTTGAGCCAGTGGAATAGGTGGGTGGCCACCGATATCCACCTAGATCAATCCTCCCTCCTTCAGAAGCAATGGTCTCCATTTCGTTGAGTTCCCCCATCAGATGAGAAAATGTTTATTGAATTTGGCCCCGGGTGAGCCACTTGCCTTGGTGCAGGAGCTGCCCTTCTTTGACAACTCGATAAAGCTGGATCCTTTGCTATCGAGTGCCCTTGATCTGTGCATCCATAGTATGATCATTGGATGCCTATTGCATGTAGTCAGGGTTGATCTTTGTTGGTGCCAATTGCTCTTCTATCTCTGAGGTGTCCAATAATGGTGGGAAATATGGTCGAAGGAGAGCCATGGTGAAGACTAGATGCAGACCAAGGAAGGGGGGAATGTTGAGCTCAAAATCATTGTCACACACAACCTTGGTGATAGTGTACGACCCATAACGGAGTGGGCGAAGCTTCTGATGGGGCCTCGTAAGGCGTTCTTTCTACAAATGCAACCAAACTTTGTCACCTACCTAAAACTTATGTGGCACCTGATGTTGATCATGGCACTGCTTGTACTTGACATTAGACTTCTGTAGAATATTCTAAACCTGTTGGTGGATGTGCTGAATCCGGTCAATGAAATAGGTCGCTTTTTCAGCTTCTAGTGGAGCAGAAGACGATTCGGCTGAGGTGGTCACCAAGGCTAGTGAAACATCCATGGGCCCAATGGTTGGAATCCCAACCCCACTTGAAAGGGGTTGTGGCCAGTTGAGCTATGCAGGGCTCGGTTGTAGCTATGTTGGACATAGGGAAGACTCTCATCCCATATTCCATGGTGTTTTGAATTGTACATGTGCAGGATATGTACGACCATCCGGTTGATGACCTCAGTTTGGCCATTTGTCTGGGGGTGGAAGGCGCTAGATTTGGTGAGCTTGGTAACCAGTAGTGACCAGAGGCTCGACCAAAATGAGATGAGGAACTGACTGTCACGGTCTGAGATAATGGTTTGTGGGATCCCAAAATGTACCCATACTTGTTCAAAGAAGAGATTGGCAATGGCTTCTGTTGTGATGTTCTTCTTGTAGGCGGCTAGAATTGCCATCTTGGAAAAGAGATCAACAACCACAAAATAATAGTCATTTCACCTCTTGGTGGACAAGACGCCCAACATGTAGTCCATTGATATGGATTCCCACGGCCTGTTAGGAATAGGCAGAGGGGTGTACAGAACCTATTTCTTATTGGTAGGTTTGGAAATAGCATAGGCAGTGCAGGACCTGATATACTTGCCGACATCCTGTCGAAGTTTTGACTAGTAGAAATGTTTCTGCAACATTGCCACTGTCTTTTTGACGCCAAAGTGTCCTTCCACCTGACTGTAGTGAGATTCCCAAATCATCTTTGTGTACTTTCTTGATGGAACGCAGAGATGGCCTAGATGACACAACAACCCATCCTGAAGATTGAAATTAGCGACCAATGAGTTGGCTCCCAACATTTGGTAGGTGGTGGAGAAGTCAGGGTCTATATTGTAGAGGTGGAGCCATCCAGAGGTGTCATGGCCGCAAGAGTCTAGCACCATGGTGAGTTCCACGACTAGAGGTCGGCTGGGGCAGTCAAAAACTTGGTTGGTACTTCATGTTTTATACTTGATGTTGAGGTGGAATTGCTATAAGTATATTGACCACTTCTGATGGCGGTCATTCTGCAATTTTCCTTGGGTTTGCATGAACTGTAGTGGCTTGTGATTAGTGTGGATGACTGTCTCCTTCCCAAGAATGTAATGTCTCCACTATCGACTGACTTTCACAATGGAGTACATTTCTTCATTGTAAGTAGGGTTCTTATGGACAACATATGATAATGTCTCACTATGATATGCCACAGGATGGTCGTGTTGAGTGAGAACGATGCCCACAACATAGTCTAAAGCATCTGTCTTGATCTCAAAGGGATGTTGTAGGTCCGGTAATGAAAGTATCAAGGATGAGCACAAACACTTCTTCAATTCATCGAAGGCTTGTTGTTGGGACATGCCCCAAAATTTTTTTCCTTATCGCCACCCCTCGTTACTTGGATGAGGGCCCATGCGATATGAGAGGATCCTAGCACAAAACTATGATAGAAATCGGCGAGACCCAAGAAGCTCTGAAGTTTAGTGAGTGTGGTTGGGGCTGGCCAGTCATGGATGACTTGGATATTGGTCGGATCCACATGCACACCATATTGATCATGGACCCTGTCCATGCCGAAGGATCATTTTTCCAAGTTTTCATATAGTTTGTCCTACCGCAGGGTGTGAAAAACCTATTGAATATGTTGCAAGTGTTCCACCCAAGTCTTGTTGTATATGAGGATGCCATCTAGATACACCACTACAAAAGTATTGGTGAAAGGTCATAGGATATTGTCCATCATCCTCATAAAATTTGTTGGAGCATTTGTTAAACCGAAGGGCATGACCAACCATTCAAAAAGACCTTCTTTTGACTTGAAGGCAGTCTTCCATACATATGTCTGTTTTATTGAGACCTGGTGGTAGCTTGAATTCAGATCAATCTTACTGAAGTATTTGTCCCCCATGAGCTAATCAAGGAGGTCTTCGATTCAGGGAATCAGGTACCAGTTTCGGACTATGATTTTATTCAAGGCTCGATAATCAATGCAGAGTCACCAGGTCCCATCTTTCTTCTACACCAGCACGATGGGGCTCCCACAAGGCGATGATCTGGGATGGATGTGCCCCTTGTGGAGAAGTTCTTGGATATGCTTCTTGATCTCCTAGTTTTCTAACAGAGAGCGGTGATAGACTGGCCCATTAGGCAGTGGTGCGTATGGGGTCAGATCGATGGGATTCTTGACCTAGCAATGCATAGGTATCCCGGTAGGAGAGGAGAAGATATATGAGTGTTCTTCCATGACCTTATCCACTTTCTTCTATTGTGTTGAGAGATCGGTCATAGATGCCCTAGATTTGGTTGCGATCTTTCTCTCACTCTGAGAGAGAATCACGAATAAGACAAATTTCCTAGTCTGAGAGATGGCCTTTCTGCATTGCTTGGCATAGATTAAGGAAATAACATTAGGAGGGACTGCCTCGGGTATCCTGTACAATTTCCTGTTCAAAGTAATCAAAGTAATAATAACACTATGAGGCCTAGAATCATATACAGCATGACGTTTCCATAAATAAGGATGGCCCAAAATAACATTACAAACTTCGAGAGAAGCAACATCACACAATACCTCATCTGTGAAGGGATTGATGTTGTACGATAGAAAACATTGTTGGCTGACGTAGAGATCGATTCCTTGGTGGATCCATCCAATGGTGTAGGGTTGTGGGTGCGGCATTGTCAGCAGGACTAGCCGCTTGATGACCTCTGCTGAGATGAGGTTCTTCTGGCTACCACTATCAATGATGAAGTGCAATGGGGTGCCCTTTACCCACATATTTAAATGGAAGAAGCACTCTCCTTCTTCTGTCTCATTTGGTTCACCAGGCTGGAGCTTGGTGGTAGCAACGGTGGCACTGGGTTCCACATCAATGATCCATCTTCCCCTTTCTGGTTCTGACTCAGAGTCAGAACCTGCATCTGATTCAGAGGCTTTCACTTCGGCCACCAATGACTTCTTTGAGCAATGGTCAATAGTGTTATGCCAAGGGCTCTTATGGAAGTTGCACCACTTCCCGGTATCTTTATTTGTCTTTTCGATGTCCTTCTTTGCTTGCGGCTTGGACTGGTTGTCCTGATACTGTCCATATTTTCTTTGTCCTTTACTCTGTGGGTTGGGGCCGCCCTTTCCTGGATTTTTCTATGAGGGGTTCCCAGGCCCAAATTGTCGCATCTTTTGTTTGAGCTTCTTCTCGATTTTGACGGCATATCGATAGGCCACGCCCAAGGAAAAGATGTCTAGAAATTCCATTTCATTCTGGATGTATCTATGTGGAGCACCGTGATACTTGAGCACCAACTATCTCTCTGAATACTTGATATCCAGCTTGGTGCGCAAGGTATGGAAGATATTTGTGAACTCTAGCACTGCTTGGTCTCTTTCTTGCCATAGTGTGGTCCATTTGGTATACAAGTCGTCATAACTTCCAATAAGGTAATATTGTTCCTTAATAACATCCCTGAAGGATTCCCATGTGGATGTGACTATAAATAATGAGGGTTCCTCTGTTTCATTTTGCTCACAGAAAGTTTCCCACCAATATTTGACATGGGGAACGACTTTGAGGAGTGCAAAAATAATCTTTTTTCTGTTCGAAAAGTTATGGACATAAAAATACCCTTCTAGTAGATTCAACCACTTGTCTATAGAATTTGCGTCTATCTAACCTTCAAATATAGGAATATTGAAGTTGATTTGTTCCTTGAAGGGGGAAGCACCTCCGCTCGAGGAAGATGCGTCGCCTATTGGTAGTCGCCTAAGGATTTGCACGAAACTATCCATCATCTCGTTCCTCTGTTGCATGAGATATTCCTCAAGAAACATTTTGAAAGGATATCATGTCTCATCATATTTCTTTTCTCCTACCATGAGAGGTTGCTTGGCATGCGAGAGATTTTGTCCTCAAGAGAAACAAGATCGAGACCCAATTCTTTGTACCCTAAACCTGTTGGGGACATGCATTAAGATGACAAGGAGCAGACCGCTCTGATACCACTGATTCGGGTTTTATGAGCAGAATGAAATGAATACAGATTATTAAAATACATTTAACACAAAATAACAAAGATACAATAAACTAGTTTTCTATTCAATAAGGAAATAAGTTGAAACTATAAAATGCAGTGGAAAACAAGCTTGTTGGAATGGTGGCGGCTTATCTCTGAGAAGAGATGTGACGATTGTGCTCATTCATAAGGAGATGTTTAAAATGGGGCTTTGAAGGCCTTTTGCAATGAAAAAGAATGTCAAAAACCCTAGACATCCAAAAACCTAACCCTAGGAGATGAAGCGCCAAAAGTCATGTGGTCCCCGTTTGGGTAAGTCAATACATCAACTTCTCGGGGTCGTAACTTTTGCATACGATCTCTGTTTTAGGTGCATGATAGCCCATTGGAAAGGTATAAATGAGAAGAACAATTTTTTATTGGCCTAGGTAAGTTCCTTTGACAGTCATCTGGGCCCCAAATCCCCAAAAAATGTCGTTTAGGACCTCAAAACGACCCCAAAAGTTTGGAACCTGAAAAACTGTTGAAAAACTGCCAAGGAGGAAAATTGTTTTTCGAGCCAATGGAATAGGTGGTTGGCCACCGATATCCACTTGGATCACGAGGGTGACTATCTATTGATATTTGGAACAATTAGTCTATGGTTGGGTGGAACGTCCGTCCCATGTAGCTGGTTGCACAACTGTTGTGAAAATATAAGTGTTTTATCTTGTTGTTATGTTAAATTATGTGTTTAATTATTGTGAATGAACTCTGTGTGTTTGGAAGTGATTTATATGTTTTTGTAATGAGTTTTTTATATGCATTTCATGTTGATTATTAACATGTTGTATATGCTTCTAATTTTGCGGTTCTGGACCGTAGCTAAATCTGTTCTAGTTTGTAGTTGTAAGCTACAGGAAATCAACTAACTGTAAATGAATTAATTAATTAGCAGGATTTTCATTTTTTAAGATTATTTTTCACTGTAATGTCACTCAGATGGGTTGGGGGACATTACACATGAAGTGGAGTAGAGTCATCAAATATAATATTAAAGTGGTTGTCATCCCATAAATGACAACCAACCATATACCAATCATCACAATCGGCCTTGAAATCATTCCAAGCATATGCTTCATGATTATATTTGTCCTTGATGGCCTCCGTAATATGTCTCTTGTGCATTTTAGCTATGTACTCTTGAATATTTCAAACATTATCTTTGATGTCATGCATATTTTGGATAATGTTGTTTAGGCCCATGAGGAATTGAGAGCCAAAGTGTTCAAAGGTTGTAGTGCACAACATGTCCATTGGAATTGATCTAGCAGCAATCTAAGCACCCTGCCAAAAATTATGAGTTATGCAGTCTCATGGTTGTCACAAATAAAACCCTAAAAATTATTGATTCAAATCAATGATACATTCACTTCCAGAGGTCTGATTCAGATGATTTGTTTTTTGAAAATGACTAATTTTGTCAGAGGAAATCAGATATATAAGTGGTTTGGGAAAAATATGCACCAATTGCTACATAAATCTACAAAATCACAAGGTCATCTATAGAAAAGCCCTGGAAAATGGATTATTTTAAATCAACAATATCTTGGCCTCTCGAACTCCGATTTGGACGGTTTTTTTTTAAGTTTTTTTTTTTTATGAGAGTGACTTAGATCTATAACCAGTTTCATCAAATTCTGCATAGAATTCTACATGAATTGTCCAGAGTGTCACAACTCTATTTTTATTTATCTCTTGAAACCTTGCAAAAAAACAAAATGCCCCTTTTTCATGGCCAAATAAGTGCTCTAATACCACTTGTTATATATGAAATATTTGCAATTATAATCTCACAAAATATATCCAAGAACAATATAGAAAATATCCTTGATTATTATGAAACCCTTAGGGTAGGGAAACACCATACAATCAATCCTTTTAAGAAAGGGATCCACTCCTAATCACTTGGCTCTTTGAGCGGGAAACCTCCTAATGAGCTATGCTCCAAGTACAATACTCATTAACATGCCCATTATATTGCTTATACCCCTTTATATAATACTACCTACCACCTAAGAACATTTTATAGGAGGAACATTCTAGTAAACCCTCTTACATTTATTGTGTTCACACAAGGCCCTGTTTACTAAAAGTGGTCTCAATACATAACAATACATCTCTACTATTATTCCCCTTGGGTACCTCCCTAGGAACCCCATATTATCCCCCTAAATACACTACAAAATTTTGCACGTGACGATTCCAAGGACGTGTTCAATGCAATAAGATGATTTTCAGTGCTTTCTGTAGCCATAGTTGAAACCCATCCACAACTCCTCTTGAATTGCATAGGCTACGAAGATAATTGGCATTCAACGGAAATACTCTTTAACCATTGAAATCTTCCACAAAGGGAAATGCTATGTAGTTATTACTTCAACCACCTATTAGTGATGCCCATACAAAAACACATATCTTTGTTGATCGACACCCATACTAAAGCACACACTACTAACAAAAACCCACTACACCCTAGCTAATTATTCTGATTTTTTTTTTATATCCACAATTTTCTAAAATCCATAGCCTTGAAGGGATTATATGAGCCATATAAAACATTTGTTCGAAAATGGAGGGCATAAAAATTTCGCATCTAGGAGTAGTACAAAGTATGGAAGCATTTCATCCTATCATGTACAACCTTCTATGATACAAGTGGATATCGATGTCCACCCACCTTTTTCGATTGGCTCAAAACAATTTTCTGGCAATTTTGGCAATTTGCTATTTTTAGCAGTTTTTAACTTTAGGGGCCAATTTGAGGGCCCAAATGAAAGTTTTTAGAGATAGAGGTTCTCAATGATAGTTGAAGGCAATATTGAGCCCCAAAAATGAATCTCCTCGATGATACCTTTCCAATGGGCTATCATATGCCTAAAACAGAGATCGTATGCAAAAGTTATGACCATGGGAAGTTGATGTACTAACTTACCCAAACGGGGCCCACATGAATTTTGGTGCTTCATCTCCTAGGTTTAGGTTTTTGGATGTCCAAGGCTTTTGGCATTCCTGTTTATTGTAAAAATTCCTTCAGAGCATCATTGTAATCATCTTCTTGCAAATGCTTGCAGCTGTCCCATCTCTTCTCAGAGATAAGCTGCCACCATTCTAGCAAGCTTGTTTCCACTACATTTTATAGTTTCAGCTTATTTTGTTAATGAATAGGAAACCAGTTTTAATGTATCTTTGTTATTTTGTGTTAAGCACCTATTAATAATCTGTATTCATTTCATTCTGCTCATAAAATCCGGATCAGTGGTATCAGAGCAGGTTGTTCTTGATCATTTTTTTCAGTGCATGTCCCCGACAAGGTCCGAGTATAGAAAGTACGGTCTCGAGATTGTCTCTCTTGAGGACAATCACTCTTGAACATCCAAGAAACCCTCAATGGAGGAAGAAACAAAAAATGATGAAGTAGGCGATCCTTTCAATCTGTTTCTTGAGCAAGCTCTCATGCGATAGAGGGACGAAATGATGGAGATTTTTTCCCACCTCCTTCAACGCTTGCCGATAGCAACAGGCGCATCTTCATCAAACGACCACTTTGGAGGCACCTCACCTTTCAAGGTACAAGCTAATTTTGATATTCCTGTATTTGAAGGACAAGTAGATGCAGAAGCCCTAGACAAATGGTTAAACCTGCTAGAAGGTTATTTCTCTATTCATAATTTTTCTGACAGAGAAAAGATCACCTTCAAACTCCTTAAATCTCTCCCCCATGTCAAACATTAGTGGGAAACTTACTGGGAGAAAAGTTCCACAGAGGAATCTGGAATATATGGGGCTGATCCCACTTGGGATTTTTTTGTGGATGTGGTAAAGGAACAGTATTACCCTGTTGGAAACTATGAGGACCAGTACATGAGATGAACCACACTGCGGCAAGAGAGGGGCCAAGCAGGCCAATACCTTCCATACCTTACGCACCATGTTGGGTATCAAAGACTCTGAACGACATTTGGTTCTAAAATACCGTGGAGATCTACACAGTTACATCCAAACTAAAATGGATTTTCTGGACATCTCATCACTCGGTGCTGCTTATCGATATGCTATTAAAATCGAGCAGAAATTTAAGCACAAGAATAAATGAGATTTTGGGTCTTCAAATCCGCAACAACCAAAGTATGACAAAGACGACCCTAACAAGAAGTCTCCCGAAAACTAATCCAAGCCACAAGAAAATAAGGGTCACGAGAAGACAAAGAAGGACACCGAAAAATGGTTCGATTTCCACAAGAGCCCCTGGCACAACATCGCTGAATGTTGCTCAAAAAAATCATTGGTGGTCGAGATCAAAGATAAGGAGCCAAACCCTGATTCAGAATCTGATTCTGAAAATATTGGTAAAAGACAGATCATCGACACAGACCCCACTGCTATTTTCGCAACCACAACAATTCAACCAGAAGAACCAACAGATCCTGGAGAGGGGGAGCACCTTTTTCATTCACAGATGTGGGTGAAGGGGACCCTACTGCATTTTATTGTTGATAGTGGAAGCTAGAAGAACCTCTTCTTAGCAGAGGTCATCAAATAGTTGGGATTGTCGAAAACACCACACCCACAACCATACAACATTGGGTGGCTTCGCCAAGGATGAGATCTTCGTGTCAGCCAACAATGTCAATTGTCATACAGTATCGAGCCCTTCAAGGATGAGGTATTATGTGATGTTTCCCTACTGGATGTCTGTGATGTTCTCTTGGGCCAACCATATATGTGGAAGCGCCATGCTGTTTATGAGTCTCGACCCCAGAGTGTCATTGTTTCTTTAGGGGGGCATCTCTATAGAATACCAGAGGTAGTTCCAACTATTGTTCCACCTAAAAAGTGTTGCAAGGTAGTATCTCAAACTGCAAAATTCAGCTTCTTCACAATCTATTCAAAAGGGGAACAGAAGGACACTGCGACCACTATAGCCTTGCCCCAAGCACCTTCTATCCAACGGAAGCATGTCGAAAAGATTGTAGAAAAGTGCAAAGATTCCTTCTGCACACCATCCTCTCATGTATCCCAACTTTTTGAACAGCCTCAGCCTCAATAGGTTCATGTCAGACTTCCACAAACTGAGCATCGTGACGTCTCCAATAAGGAAAGCAACTCACCAAGATGCAGATTCAGCAAACGCTTTTCCTTCTCCCCCAGGAACTCAACGCAATGGAGACCATTTCTTCCTAAGGAGGGAGGATTGATCCAGGTGGATATCGGTGGCCACCCACCTTTTTCGACTGGCTCAAAACAATTTTTTGGTAATTTTGGCAATTTACTATTTTTAGTAGTTTTTAACTTCCGGGGCCAATTTGAGGGCCCAAATGAAGGTTTTTCGAGATCGAGGTTCTCAATGAAAGCCAAGGGAAATATTGAGCCCCCAAAATGAATCTTTGTGGCGATACCTTTCCAACGGGTTATCATTTGCCTAAAACGAAGATCATATGCAAAAGTTATGACCTTAGGAAGTTGATGTACTAACTTACCCAAACGGGGACCACGTGAATTTTGGTGCTTCATCTCCTAGGGTTAGGTTTTTGGATGTCCAGGGTTTTTGGCATTCTTGTTTATTGTAAAAATTCCTTCAGAGCCTCATTGTAATCATCTTCTTGCAAATGTGCGCATCTGTCACATCTCTTCTCAAAGATAAGCTGCCACCATTCCAGCAAGCTTATTTCCACTGCATTTTACAGTTTCATCTAATTTCGTTATTGAATAGAAAACTAGTTTTACTGTATCTTTGTTATTTTGTGTTAATAACCTGTTAATAATCTCTATTCATTTCATTCTGCTCATAAAATCCAGATTAGTGGTATCAGAGCAGGCTGTTCTTGATCGTTTTTTTTCAGTGCATGTCCCCGACAAGGTCTGAGTATAGCAAGTTCGGTCTTGAGCTTGTATCTCTTGAGGAAAATTGCTCTTGAACACCCAAGAAACCCTCAATGGCAGAAGAAAAGAAAAATGATGGAGCAGACTATCCTATCAATATGTTGCTTGAGCAAGATCTCACACGACAGAGGGATGAAATGATGGAGAATTTTTCCCACCTCCTTCAACGCTTGCCAATAGCAACAAACACATCTTCATCAAACAACCACTTTGGAGGCACCTCGCCTTTCAAGGTACAAGTTAATTTTGATATTATTGTATTTGAAGGAAAAATAGATGCAGAAGCCCTAGACAAATGGTTAAACCTGCTAGAAGGTTATTTCTTTGTTCACAATTTTTTCGACAGAGAAAATATCACCTTCGCACTCCTTAAAGCTCTCCCCCATGTCAAACATTAGTGGGAAACTTACTGGGAGAAAAGTCCCACAGAGGAGTTTGGAATATATGGGGTCGAGCCCACTTGGAATGTTTTTGTGGATGTGGTAAAGGAACAATATTACCTTGTTGGCAACTATGAGGACTAGTACATGAGATGGACCACATTGTGGCAAGAGAGGGGCCAAACAATTCCAGATTTCACCAATACCTTCCATACCTTACGCACCAAGCTGGGTATCAAAGACTACGAACGACATTTGGTTTTGAAATACCATGGGGCTCTACACAGTTACATCCAAACTGAAATGGATTTTATGGACATCTCATCACTCGGTGCTGCTTATCGATATGCTGTTAAAATCGAGCAGAAATGTAAGCACCAGAACAAACGGGATTTCGGGTCTACAAATTCGCAACAACCAAAGTATGACAAGGATGACCCTAACAAGTAGTCTCCCGAAAACTAGTCCAAGCCACAGGAAAATAAGGGTCATGAGAGAAAAAAAAAGGACACCGGAAAATGGTGCGATTTCCACAAAATCCCCTGACACAACACCGATGAATGTCTCTCAAAACAATCATTGGTAGCCGAGTTCAAAGACAAGGAGGCGAACCCTAATTCCGAATCTGATTATGAAAATACTGGTAAAAGACAGATCATCGACATAGACCCCACTACCATTTTCACAACCGCAACAATTCAACCAGAAGAACCAACAGATCCTGAAGAGGGGAAGCACCTTTTTCATTCATAGATGTGGGTGAAGGGGACCCTGCTTCATTTTATTGTTGATAGCAGAAGCTAGAAGAACCTCTTCTTAGCAAAGGTCGTCAAATAGTTGGGATTGTCGACAACACCACACCCGCAGCCATACAACATTGGGTGGCTTCGCCAAGGATGAGATCTTCGTGTCAGCCAATAGTGTCGATCGTCATACGACATCCAGTGCTTCAAGGATGAGGTATTATGTGATGTTTCCCCATTGGATGTCTATGATGTTCTCATGGGCCAAAAATATATGTGGAAGCACCATGCTGTTTATGAGTCTCAAACCTCGAAGTGTCATTGTTTCTCTGGGGGTCATCTCTATAGAATACCAGAGGTAGTTCCGATTATTGTTCCACCTAAAAAGTGTCGCAAGTTAGTATCTCATATTGCAAAATTCAGCTTCTTCACAATCTGTTCAAAAGGGGAACAAAAGGACACTGCAACCACTACATCCTCGCCCCAAGCACCTTCTATCCAATGGAAGCAGGTCGACAAGGTTGCAACAAAGTGCAAAGATTCCTTCTTCACACCATCCTCTCATGTATCCCAACTTTTTGAATAGCCTTAGCCTCAACTGGTTTGTGACAGACTTCCACAAACTAAGAAGTGTGACATCTCCAGCAAGACAAACAACTCACCGAGATGCAGATTCAACAAACGCTTTTCCCTCTCCACCGAGAACTCAACGCAATGGAGAACATTTCTTCCTAAGGATGGAGGATTGATCTAGGTGGATAACGGTGGCCACCCACCTTTTCCGACTTGCTCAAAACAATTTTTTGGCAATTTTGACAATTTACTATTTTTAGCAGTTTTTAACTTCTGGGGCCAATTTGAGAGCCCAAATGAAGGTTTTTAGAGATTGAGGTTCTCAATGATAGTCAAAGGAAATATTGAGGCCCCAGGATGAATCTCCTCGATGATACCTTTCCAATGGGCTATCATACGCCTAAAACGGAGATCATATGCAAACATTACGACCCTGGAAAGTTGATGTACTAACTTACCCAAACGAGGCCCACATGACTTTTGGCGCTTCATCTCCTAGAATTAGGTTTTTGGATGTCTAGGGTTTTTGGAATTCCTGTTTATTGTAAAAATGCCTTTAAGAGCCTCATTGTAATCATCTTCTTGCGAATGCACGCAACCATCACATCTTTTCTCAGAGATAAGCTGCCACCATTCCAACAAGCTTGTTTCCGTTGCATTTTACAGTTTCAACTTATTTTGTTATTGAATAGAAAACCATTTTTACTATATCTTTGTTATTTTGTATTAAGCACCTATTAATAATCTATATTTATTTCTTTTTGCTCATAAAATATGGATTTGTGGTATCAGAGTAGGTTGTTCTTGATCATTTTTTTCAGTGCATGTCCCCCACAAGGTCCGAGTATAGTAAGTTCGGTCTCGATCTTGTCTCTTTTGAGGAAAATCGCTCTTGAACACCCAAGAAACCCTCAATGGCGGAAGAAAATAAAAACGACGGAGCAGACGATCCTATCAATCTGTTTCTTGAGCAAGCTCTCATGTGACAGAGGGACGAAATGATGGAGAATTTTTCCCATCTCCTACAATGCCTGCCAATAGCAACATGTGAATCTTCATCAAACAACAAATTTGGAGGCACATCGCCTTTCAAGGTACAAGTTAATTTTGATATTCCTGTATTTGAAGGACAAATAGATGCAGAAGCCCTAGACAAATGGTTAAACCTGCTAGAAGGTTATTTCTCTGTTCACAATTTTTCTGACAGAGAAAAGATCACCTTCGCACTCCTTAAAGCTCTCCCCCATGTCAAACATTAGTGGGAAACTTACTGGGAGAAAAGTTCCACAGAGGATTCTGGAATATATGGGGCCAAGCCCACTTGGGATTTTTTTGTGGATGCGGTAAAAGAACAGTATTACCCTGTTGACAACTATGAGGACCATTACATGAGATGGACCACACTGCGGCAAGAGAGGGGCCAAGCAGTTTCGGAGTTCACCAATACCTTCCATACCTTATGCATGAAGATGGGTATCAAAGACGTCGAACGACATTTGGTTCTGAAATATTGTGGGGCTCTACATAGATATATCCAAATTGAAATGGATTTTCTAGACATCTCATCACTCGGTGCTACTTATCTATATGTTGTTAAAATCAAGCAGACATTTAAGCACCAGAACAAATAGGATTTCAGGTCTACAAATCTGCAACAACCAAAGTATGACAAAGACGACCCTAACAAGCAGTATCTCAAAAACCAATCCAAGCCACAGGAAAATAAGGGTCACGAGAAGACAAAGAGGGACACCAGAAAATGGTGTGATTTCCACAAAATCCCCTGGCATAACATCGATGAATGTCGCTCTAAAAAATCATTGGTGGCCAAGATCAAAGACAAGGAGCCGAACCCTGATTCAGAATCTGATTCTGAAAATACCAGTAAAAGACAGATCATCGACACAAACCCCACTGCTATTGTCGCAACCGCATCAATTCAACCAGAAGAACCAACAAATCCTGAAGAGGGGGAGCGCCTTTTTCATTCACAGATGTGGGTGAAGGGAACCCCGCTGCATTTTATTGTTGATAGCGGAAGCCAAAAGAACCTCATCTTAGCAGAGGTCGTCAAACAGTTGGGATTGTTGACAACACCACACCCACAACAATACAACATCGGGTGGCTTCGCAAGGACGAGATCTTCGTGTCAGCCAGCAGTGTTGATTTTCATACGACATCCAGCCCTTCAAGGACGAGGTATTATGTGATGTTGCCCCATTGGATGTCTGTGATGTTCTCTTGGGCCAACCATATATGTGAAAGCACCATGTTGTTTATGAGTCTCGACCCCAGAGTGTCATTGTTTCTCTGGGGGGTCATCTCTACAGAATACCAGAGGTAGTTTCGACTACTGTTCCACCTAAAAAGTGATGCAAGGTAGTATCTCATATTGCAAAATTCAACTTCTTCACAATCTATTCAAAAGGGGAATAGAAGGACACTACAACCACTACAGCCTCGCCCCAAGCACCTTCTATCCAACGAAAGTAGGTCGACAAGGTTGCAGCAAAGTGCAAATATTCCTTTTGTACACTATCCTCTCATGTATCCCAACTTGTTGAACATCCTAAGCCCCACAGGTTCGTGACAAACTTCCACAAATTGAACAACGCGATGTCTCTAGCAAGGCAAACAACTCACCAAGATGCAGATTCAACAAACTCTTTTCCCTCTCCCCCAAGAACTCAACACAATGGAGACCATTTCTTCCTAAGGAGGGAGTATTGATCCAGGTGGATATCAGTGGCCACCCACCTTTTCCGACTGGCTCAAAACAGGTTTTTGGCAATTTTGGTAATTTACTATTTTTAGCAGTTTTTAACTTCCGGGGCCAATTTGAGGGCCCAAATGAAGGTTTTTCGCGATCTAGGTTCTCAATGATATTTGAAGGAAATATTGAGCCCCCAAAATGAATCTCCTTAACGATTTCTTCCTAAGGAGGGAGTATTGATCTAGGTGGATATCAGTGGCCACCCACCTTTTCCGACTGGCTCAAAACAGGTTTTTGGCAATTTTGGCAATTTACTATTTTTAGCAGTTTTTAACTTCCGGGGCCAATTTGAGGGCCCAAATGAAGTTTTTTCGCGATCTAGGTTCTCAATGATATTTGAAGGAAATATTGAGCCCCCAAAATGAATCTCCTTGACGATTCCTTTCCAACGGGCTATCATACGCCTAAAACGGAGATCGTATGCAAAAGTTACGACCCTCGGAAGTTGATGTACTAACTTACCCAAACGGGGCCCACATGACTTTTGGTGCTTCATCTCCTAGGGTTAGGTTTTTGGATGTCCAGGGTTTTTGACATTCCTGTTTATTGTAAAAAGGCCTTCAGAGCCTCATTGTATTCATCTTCTTGCGAATGCGCGTAGCCGTCACATCTATTCTCAGAGATAAGCCGCCACCATTCCAACAAGCTTGTTTCCGCTACATTTTACAGTTTCAACTTATTTCGTTATTGAATAGAAAACCAATTTTACTTTATCTTTGTTATTTTGTGTTAAGCACTTGTTAATAATCTGTATTCATTTCATTCTGCTCATAAAATCCAGATCATTCTACCACCTGTGTTTGGAGGTTTCCCATCCTACCATGTAGAACTTTCTACCACCTATGAACCTTATTTATGGTCTTTGAAAACTTGGCAACCTCAACTAATTTTGAAATATGCTATTTCTTATTTTTATTTTTATTTTCTAACAAATACACTTGCACTCTGAGGGATTTAAGTCCCATCTAGGTACTTGTCCTCTAATCACAAAATAAGTTCATAAAATTTTAAATTTTCAAAGAATATTTTAAAATTTTGAAATATTATGTTAAATAAAGATTTACAAGTAAACTTTTAAAAATTCTTTTCCACATCACCATTCACATAAGCAAATTCTCTTTGAGGATGCCATTTCCGTTGCTCAAAACTTCCCCAAACAACTACCTTATGAGTATGTCATGTAACTTCCCAACCAACTGCCTCTTGAGTGAATTGAACGTCACATCTAACCTCTGGAGTTGTTTAGACAAATTGGCATTATACAGAATACCTTGGGATGCTGATACAATACAACTTTATCATCTTCATTCAAGGCAACCTCCTTTGTATTTAAAGCCACGAGTAACATGACTATTTAGAAATATTTTAATTTTATTTTTTCTTCTAAAAATTAAAATGCCTCCTACATGGATTTATGTTTCATCAATGGTGTCCTTTAACAACATAAAAATTAAATGTTTAAAATTAAAAAAAAAAAATTATTATGAAAAAAAACTTAATTTAATATATTACTTTTGTAAACCTAAAAAAATATTATAAAAAATAAAATAAATGCAAATTCAAATTATTTTAATTTAAAACTAAAAATAAAAACCACACTCCATGCTTTGGCAAATAATAATAATACATAATACTAAACCTTGAATTTAAATATAAAACAACATTATCTTTATTATTCTCTCTTATCTTTTCTTTCATTAATCTTTATTATCCTCTCTTATCTTTTCTTTCATTAATCTTTATTATCCTCTCTTATCCTTTCTTTCATTAATCTTTTAACAAAGTTTAATAATTGCTTCACATCAATATATTAATTTTTAATAAATACAACTAAATAAATCCTACAACTGGCTTGCAATGAGATATATATAAATTATAATATGAGAATTTTCCCTCCAGTGACCTTTATGACCTTTATGTTCTTTATGTCATTTCTGGGTGTGGATGTGAATCTCCTTTTTATTTATTTTTGGGAAGATGATTATGGGGGAGATGATAAGATATTTAAGAAGAAAGGCTCTCCTCACCATCGCATCTAATAAAAACAAATAACAATTTTTGATTTCTTTTTGAAATATTCGAATAAATTTACTTTAAAAAACATAATTATGGGAAATAAAAAGATCTCTAACAATAAAAGCTTTCCTCACCATCACATTCAATCTCATCAAACGACACAACCTTATCTTTTAGAATTAAATTTTATCTTTGAAGGATCTTGGAAAATCTATGTAAAGCTTTGTACCCAAAGGATCTTGGAAAATTCTATTATATAATAAAGTTTTTTTTTTTAATCATATATACAAATTTTCATTGATTTGCTTTGAATTAATAATACACAATTTTAAATTTTGTATTTAAATGTAAAACAATTTTATTTTTTCTTATCCTTTCTTCATCACATCTTATTTTAATATTTTTCAAATTCCGTATAGGATAATAAAGTCCCTCCTCCTTCTTTATTAGTCTATGCCTGCTTTTAACAAAAACTATAGTAATTGATTCACAATGATATATAATTTTTTAATTAATACAACCAAATAAATAACTATAAAATCTTTCGGTTCTTAAATAATGTTTAATAACTCTATGTTAATAATGATTAGTTAGGAGTTTATTTTCTATGTTAATAATGATTAGTTAGGAGTTTATTTTGGGTTTGTTGGGTTGTTGGAGATAGTTAAGAGATTCTCTCAATCTTTCCTCAAATTTAGAATAGTTTGGATCTCATAGAGAATTGTACCAAGTTAGAAGATAAAAAATATAGTGCATGAAGTTTTTGTGTGTACAATCATGTCTGTAATTTCATTTTCTGAGTTGGTATCAGAACATGGTTGGGCTTAATTCTCTCATGGGAGTGCCCAAAAATATGTGAGAGATTGTGAGTTGATCCTGTGTACATATGCAACGTAGGTGAATTTCTGATTTTTCTTTGCGTTTTGTGACTGGTTGTTAAGAGTGTGTTTGATGTAAAGTTTTTTGCATGCCTTTGTGGATTTGTTTATGATGCAGCTTGGTCATAATCTGTAAAATAACATTCCACAGCTTGTGCTTGTCATTGTTCTCCATTGCATGGGGTTTGATTTGTTGCAATAGAAGATTGAACACCACATGGAAGTGTTTTTTGAGAAAGTTGAGGTAATCCGAGCTGTATACCTACGAAAATGAGATCTTGTGGAAGGTTGGACCCACAAATCTTGTAGACGTGTATTCTACTTGTAGTGCTTCCGCATAGAGGATTGTTGCTTGGTAGAAGCCATCATTTCATTGGATCAAAGGGGAACGATCGTCACTGCGCAAGAGGAGTCACTGTTGTGGAAGACTAGAGATCGTTGTGCAAGAGAATTGACTTGTTGCCGTTAGAGCTTGACATGTTGTGCATTGAATGGCTCTTTGGATAATCATACAAGTTGAGATCAAGTGCAATTGTAGGATTGCTCATCAACAACCAGAGGCGTGTGAATGTGGTCATTAAAATGGATCCGCGATCTAGGCATGAGAAGCTAATGTAGTGTGGCCAATTGCTATTGTCATTTTTAGATCTAGACCACTGTCAAATTAAAAGAGCCATTGATTGAAGAGATCTACAGATCAGATCATCTCAACGAAATGTGTGTTGTGAATCTGTATGTGTAATTTAAAACCGCTGAAGGGATTTGCGTGAAATTCTTTGTTTTATTTAGTGCGTAGAGATCAAATGAAGAACCAATTAATTAAACAGAATAACATATTGTAAGTTATTGGTTCTTGAAGTTCTTCATTGCCCTGAGAACACATCACTGATGTGATTATGTCC
Organism: Picea glauca; assembly: GCA_000966675.3. Taxonomy (NCBI): domain Eukaryota; kingdom Viridiplantae; phylum Streptophyta; class Pinopsida; order Pinales; family Pinaceae; genus Picea; species Picea glauca. Next base: position 374,836 of record JZKD02S2146130.1, read on the forward strand.
ACAGTTTGTTATACATTGGTGGATCTTGTTGTATTTCGGTGTGCCAAGAACAACAATCACTGATTACTTTTGTGTGTGTGTGTGTGTGTGTGTGTGTAAAAGGTCACTTTGTAAGATTGATTGCTGAATACATCTAATATCTAGACTATTTTCCTAGGTAATTGACAAATACATAGTTCATTTTCTATTTGTTAGATGAAAGTATGTCAATAGGATGATTTAATATCAAGAGTATTTTTCAGGGTAGTCAAGAATATTTGATCCTACAAATACGTCATTGATGGTCATAAGCAGTTGTACTTTAAATGACTCAAGCGGTAGCTTGAAGATGATGGTAGAGAACGAACTTAATCCAGGATATTTCAGAGTGGATAGAAGTGCTGATGAAGACCATACCAGACATAAATTATAATTCAAAAATATTGTTATTTATAATGTAATCATTAAAGGAGGGTGTTAGAAATAATGATTAATTAAGAGTTTGTTTTGAGTTTGTTGAGTTGTTGGAGATTGTTGAGAGATTCTCTCATCTTTTTTCTCCAAATTTAGAATCAATTGGATCTCATAAATCACTATATAATTCAAGTTTAAAGATAAAAAATATAATGTGTTAAATTTTTGTGTGTACAATCATGTTTACAATTTGATTTTTTTAATCTCTCATGGTCCTATCCACCCCTACACTAGAAACTTCACATACGTATGGCCAACAATAAGTTTAAATTTCTATTTGCAAATGTCATATCAACAACTCCGTCCCTTTATCATTTGCTTGCAAGAGAATAAACCTTTATGTCATTTCTAGGTGTGAAGGTGAAGCTACCTTTCACTACGCGTCATTATGGGGGGAGATTATAACATCTCCATTAATCTTAAACACTTATTGTATAAAAGAGAATCTTAAAAATAGAAAGATATGTAGTCTTATTAAAAATATTTTAAAATCTTTTTTTTTAACTTTAAACATAATATGTTTGTGAAAGAAAAAGAATAAAGTGTACACTTTTATTTAAAAATATTTTAAAACTTCTTCTTTCAACTTTAACTTAACTTTAAGGAATTTAGATTTGGATTTTATGAGGTCTAAATTGAAATGGAGGAAAACGAGGGGACCTACGTAGTGGGGATGAGTGGAGCTTCTTGGAAGGGGTGCTCCCATCAAATAAAAGCAACGAAGTTCTTTATGCCTGGACAAACCTTATCTTCATAAAAGTAACGAAGTTTCTTTATACATGGACCAACCTTTTCTATTTTCGTCAAAATAAATTTATTCTTTTTACAAAAGAGAAACATGATTTTTTTTAAAACTACATTATTATTAAAATTATTTTTAAATCTTCCTATTGTAAAAAAACATACAATTTTATTTAAAAATCGTTGGAATGGGTAGATTGAGTGTTAAAAGTGTTTTGATTGATGGGAAGATATATTAAAAATTAAAAAATAATTTAATATATAAAATGAGTTTTGTGGAATTTTTTTTATAAAGATAATATGATTTTATATTAAAATTTAAAAGTTTAAATGATTGAATAGGGAAACTTTATTTCTCACCCAAGAACTCTATAATATGGATGGTTGATGAATGATGATTCATATTAAAATCAAAAGGTTAAAATGGTTGAATTTGGAAAACTTTATCTTCCATATGAGAACTCTAGAATATGGATGGCTCATAAATGATGATTTCATATTAAAATTAAAGACTAAAATGATTGAATTTGGAAAACTTTACCACCCACCTGAAAACTCTAGAAAATGGATTTTATGAGGTTTTTATGAATGATTTATAAATGTTTTTTATGAATGATTTAGAAATGAATGATTCACCTTCCAAGGGACTGGATCTAGCTAAACAGTGACGACTAAACAAATTTGGTCCTTATTTGTTGATATAATGGTCTTTGGCCATCAATTGATGCACTCATGAATTGGTTGAGAGACAACTAGGGTGGAGAACTACATGGCTAAATTTGGTGATAGGGGTTTCTTTACAATTGTGTTCTTAAGTAAAGACAAAAGAAGTAGATCTTTCAGAGATGCCCATGGTTTTGGGGCTGAGTAGGGATCTTCCTCACCCCGTGGAATCCATAATTTAACTCTCGCATGGTGACAATCTCATTAATGTTGATGTTGGCTAGGCTCCCAAATCTGCTCATGCATTTATGGGAAGAGGACATCCTTTCTCATATTGAGAACTCTCTGGGGAAATTAATCAACTATGATGGAGGGAAAAGAGGAGGAGGATGTGTACTCCTTTACAAGAATATGAGTAAAGGGATCCCAAAAAATGCATCCCTAGAATGGGATAGTTCATTATGCATCCAAAATCTACTCTATGAAAACATATCCGTTTGATGTTAAATATGCAAAGAAGATGGACATTTAATGAATATCAACCTTATCTTTGTTTGTTCTTGAAATAGTGAAATAAACTTCTTTTACTAAAGAGAATATGATATTAAGAGAATGTAGAGATTTACAATCTTATTAGAAATATTTTAATGCTTATTTTATCAAATCTAAATAAAAATAATATACTTGTAAAAAAAGAAAAATTAAATTGCAATTTTATTTAAAAATATCTTAAAGCCTCTTGTCACGCGCATGTAGTCCACTAAATTTTTTTCGCTCGACTTGGTGCACTCAAGTCACTCTGGCACCTATGGTCATGTGACACTACCTTGCCTCGGTCACATTAGTCTGCCCACACCACACCTACTACAACCATATTAAGCCTCTTCACTCAAGGTCTGTCCATAAATTTTCCTTGAGCTATAATGTTACATGCCTCAAGTTCCACTCAACTTAGTTTATCCAACCAATTCACAAGACACACGCCTAGTTGTGGCCTAGAAACGTTCCATAGAAATACTTGGTCTATTTCCACAGTTAGACAATAACGAACATACATATGGAATAAGCACATCCAAACATATACACATAAATCATCCGCACATGTACACACGATATGAGGACAGGCGACACTCAAGGTGAGTTCCTAACACCCTTATGCCATATATGTAAGAATGTTAAAATACAATGATACAAGATACAAAGATACAATGAAGGGAGCACAACTCAACCCGATGCTCATTACAATAGTACAAAAACTAAGGAAACTTCCTTGCCCAACTCCCCATATAAGTAAACCCCAAAATCTTACGCAAGTCTACCTTTCACAACCCTACCTACTGAACTCATCTCAAGAGTCATCCGTCAAATTCATCTCTAGACTTCCCTCAAGAGTCGACCCAACTCGTCCCACAACTCTGTCATTGTCCCAAAACTCAGTTAAGGGTCATGTCATGAACTCACCTCAGACTCACCCACAAGGCAGAACAAGTTCATCTAATGTGCCTCAGATTTGGTGCTATGTAGAAATGAATTAGCTCCTTGGGTGAGTTTTCCCACCAAACTCTTCTTGCCCAAATCCGCTGATGGCCCTTTTAACCACCTTTCTAAATGAATATCAAGGCAACCAAGGGTCTGTGTATTAAATTTTCAACCTAGGGTTCTGGTTGAACTTGTGAGCTAATGTGTAATATATATGCAGGCCACAAACCTTTCTTTCACTAGTTTGTTTAGGGTGGGGTTGTAGTTTCAACAATTACTTCTACATGAAATAGAATAAATAGTTCCATGGGTTTTGGAAAGGCTCTAAAATTTCTACTTTATCACAAATGAAAATCATACTTGTAGAAAATAAATTGACTAAGTGTAAATTGCAAGAAAAGGAAGTTCACACTTGCTTTGAAAGTAAATCTACACTTATAATTGGAAAGGAAATTCACTCTTACTAGAATTGAAATTCACACTTGCTGAAAAGGAAACTGTAGAAAGTAAACCTATCCTTGCCAATGTGATCATTCTATATAGCTTATAGCAGTAAACATAATTATTGAGTTAAGCACAATCCTTCAGAATATCTTATTGAGACGAATGCAGTGAACATAACTTGAGAATGTGATTTATAAATGAGATACAATCCTACTAAAATAAACAAATCTGAAATATGATTCTATTGAAATGATAAATATAATTTATAAATGAATTATAATTCTATGGAAATAAATATAACTTATCAAGAAACTATAATCTATGAGAGTAAAACTAAAACCAATCTAGAATATAATCCTATATAAATGTAATTAGAAATAAATATAGTCTAGAACATAAATGCAATCCTACAAAAATAAATAATTGTGAAAATAAATGAAATCAAAAAACAAGAAATGAAAAGCTACCTAAACTACACATAAGTATGTTCTATTGGAGTGGGCCCTATCTCCATATAACAAAGTGTTGATATTAATCTACATCACTATTAAACTCAACACTCACTGCTACAACATATAAAATAAATAAGAATGAGACTTATATTAGAGAATACTTATATACAATACAAGTTGAATCCCCTCCTCTCTTCCCAAGCATCTCCTTTTATACACAAGCTTGCTCTAAAACAAAAATAACAAATGTATGAATATAGATCCTCTTGATAATTAATGAATTTCGAGTGGTTACAACCATTTTATAATTTATAGAATATAGAAAATGATTTCCAATATTCTTTCCAATTCCCAATGGATTTTGGAATGCCTTTAATTGTCAAATTCATGTTAAGATAAGTGGGTTATTACAACTTTCCAAAATTATGCTCAAAATAATTAGTAATGGTGTTGGGTTCCCTAGATCCATGACATATACATGGGAGATTTCTAAATATGTAATAAAAATGAATATGCACATGTGGGCACATAGAAATATTCCCTCCAATAATTAAAACCATGAAATATATGTTTTATTCTCTTCCCTAAGTGGCTACATGATTGGTGTTGGTCAATTTCCTCATTCGTCGCATGCTAAATCTGCAACACATAGATCTACAAATGCTTTACACCATTAACTCATATTTCCTTCAACTTGTAGCTTGCAGACCCTTAGCATATGATATTGAATTAATATCCTATCAAAACTTGTCTACAAATAATCCATAATTCATAAGTAAATACAAAATACACATTTTTCTTAATGTTAATTAGATTTTTAAATGAAATACTAAAGAAATTCAATGGAAAACACATTACAACAAAATTATAGTTTTAAGCATAAAGATGGATAAATATGGGGTTATGGATAAGTAAAAATATATATAAAGGATGAAAATAAGATGGAAATTTTGGGGCTCGTTATCTCCCCCCAGCTGAAGATGTTGCATGTTCTCATGCAACCATGTATTTATGTATCTATCCTCCCAGACATAAGCACCCATACTGAATAATGCTTCCATTTTTTCAATGCATAGTAATCTGGTTCGTTGTTAATAGTTTTTATTCTATCTTATCCCATAGAAGATTATGATTATGAAATATACCAATATTGTTCCCATGAGTATCTTGAAGTCACATCAAAGAATGGATGACTTATTTTTCAAAATCTTCATTTCACATTAGTGGATCATCTTGAACACATATCATCATTATGTTAGCTATGCATTGATAAGAAATTCATTATAACAAAAGTAATTGATCCATCTAATGGTATCTTATCAATGGACATATTGATCATTTTTTGGAGGTCATGTCTATGATTTGTGACAACTTTAAACTTTCAAACACTACTTACAATATAGTTGTAGTAACCTGGTGGATCTGCAGCAAAACCTACAGGTCTGGTAAATGGTTGATTTATCTCAAAGTATGATCTGAGTAGTTGAGATTTTTTATGAGCATGTATGTCCTAATGCAATGCTTCCCTCCACCAAAAATAGTAGATACCCAATTAAAAAATCTTCTGATATGAGATTCACAACCAATCTACGGAGTTTTTGCAATAGTATTGCAATTTCCGCAACTTTCCTATTAATAGGATCTGCAACAGGGATGATTTTAAGGATGGAAATTTATTTTAAAATGTAGAATCCTTGGCGAATATTACTAATCCTTCATATGCCAACTATAAATGATTGGTGATATTTTTGTAAAAGTATTCAAATTTCTAAGGATTTTATATAGTTTTTATAAAATTTTGGCGATTTTTAAGGTAAAATAATTTTATCCTATAGAATTTGGGTGAATCAATTTTAAAATAATGAATCTCGTTTTGGAAAAACCATGGAAAATTAGCCCATGAGCGAAATTTAGCCCCTAAAATGATCCCTGATCTGCAACATTTCCAAAGGTAGTTACACATTTATTTTTAAGTGCTACTTTGGTTGTGATTCAAATTTTATGAGAAGAAAAAAATGAATACAGATTATTGTTATTCTTAACACATAAACACAAGAAACAATAATAGAGATACAGTAAAATTGGCTTCTATTCAATAAGGAAATATGTTGAAACTGTAAAATGTAGACTGAAACAAGCTTGCTAGAATGGTGGTGGCTTATCTCTAAGAAGAGATGTTATGGATGCGATCATTCATAAGAAGATGGTTACAATGAGGCTCTCCAAGCCTTTTTACAATAAATAGGAATGCCAAAACCCTAGACATCCAAAAAACCTAACCCTAGGAGATGATGTGCCAAAAGTCATGTGGACCTTGTTGGGGTAAGTTAGTACATCAACTTCCTAGGGTCATAACTTTTGCATATGATATTTGTTTTAGGCGCACGGCCCGTTGAAAAGGTCTATCCGAGGAATACACATGTTTCCATAAGAATTTAAATCTATCTATATTTTGACTGTGGCGAGCCCTAAAACCATTTTTTATGGCCTCAAAATTGCACCGAAAGTCTGGGACCTGAAAACTAGAAAAAAACTGTAAAACTGAAAAAATGCCAAAATGAGCCAATTGGAATAGGTTGGAGGCCACCGAAATCCATTTGGATCAATCCTCCCCCCTTAGTAATAAATGGTCTCCATTGCATTGAGTTCCCCCATCAGATGAGGAAATTTATGTTGAATTTGGCCCCAGGTGAGCCACTTGCCTTAGTGCAGGAGCTGCCCTGCTTTGACAACTCGATAAAGATGGATCCTCTGTTGGCGAGTACCCTTGATCTATGTGTCCACAATATGATCACTAGATACCTGTTGTAGGTAGTCAAGGTTGAGCTCTATTGGTGTCAACTATTCTGCTATCTCTGAGGTGTCCAATAATGGTGGGAAATATGATCGAAGGATATCCACGTTGAACACTGGGTGCAGGCCAAGGAAAGGGGGAATGTTGAGCTCAAATTTATTGTCTCCCACAACCTTGGTGATGGTGTAAGGTCCATAATTGAGTGGGAAAATATTCTGATGGGGCCCTATAAGGCATTATTTTTGCAAGTGCAACCAAACTTTGTCTCCCACATGAAACTTATGTGGCACCCGATGTTGATCATGGCGCTGCTTGTACTTGGAATTGGAATTCTATAAAATATCCTGACCCTATTGGTGGATGTGATGGATCCACTCAATGAACCAGGTGGCTTTGTCAGCTTCAGTTGGATTAGGTGACGATTCAGCCACGGTGGCCGCTAGGGGTAGTGCAACATCCATGGGACCCAATGGTTGGAATGCCAACCCCACTTGAAAGGGGTTGTGGCTGGTTTAGCTATGTAGTGCTTGGTTGTATCCATGATAAACATAGGGAATATTCTCATCCCATGTGCAAGGGTGCTTGAATTGTACATGCGCAAGATATGCACGATCATCTGATTGACGACCTCGGTTTGGCCATCTGTCTAGGGGTGGAAGGAAGTGAATTTGGTGAGCTTGGTGTCCAATAGTGACCAGAGGCTCGACCATAATGTGTTGAGGAATCGACTGTCCCAATTTGAGACAATGGTTTGTGGGATTCCAAAATGTACCCATACGCGTTCAAAGAAGATCTTGGCAATGGCGTTTGTTGTGATGGTCTTCTTGTAGGTGGCCATAATATCCATCTTGGAAAAGTAATCAACAACCACAAAAACACAGTCATTTCCCCTTTTGATGGATGGAAGGCCCGACATGTAGTCCATTGAGATGGATTCCCATGGCTTGTTAGGGGGAGGAAGAGGGTTGTATAGGCCATGTTTCTTAGTGGTCAGTTTGGAAATGGCACAAGCAGTGCAAGACCTGATATACTTGATGAAATCCCGTCGAAGTTTCATCCAATAGAAATGTTGTTGCAGCACTGCCACTGTCTTTTCGACGCCAAAGTGTCTTGCCACCCGACTGTAGTGGGATTCCTAAATCAGCTTCCCTCGCTCACTTGATGGAACACAGAGATGGCCCAGATGGCACAACAACCTGTCTTGAAGATGGAAATTAGTGACAAATGAGTTTACACCCAGCATTTGGTAGGTGGTGGTGAAGTTAGGGTTTGTCTCATAGAGGTGGGGCCATCCGGAGGTCTCATGGTCACAAGAGTATAGCACAGTGGTGAGTGTCGCGACTGGAGGTCGGCTAAGGAAATCAATGACTTGGTTGATAATTCATGTTTTATACTTGATGTTGAGGTGGAACTACTGCAAGTATGTGGAACACTTCTGATGGCAGTCATTCTGCAATTTTCCTTGTGTTTGCATGAACTACAATGGCTTATGATCAGTGTGGATGACTGTCTCCTTCCCAAGAATGTAATGCCTCCACTAGCGGTAAGCTTGCACAATGGAGTACATTTCTTTGTCCTAGGTAGGGTACTTACGAATGACATATGCTAGTGTCTCATTATGATAGGCTATGGGGTGGATGTGTTGAGTGAGGACTATGTCCACAACCTAGTCTGAAGCATTTGTTTCGATCTCAAAGGGATTCTGTAGGTCCGGTAATGAAAGTACTGGGGCTGAGCACAAGCACTAATTCCAATCATCGAACTCTTTTTGTTGGGACAGGCCCCACACAAAATTTTCCTTACCACCACCCCTGGTTACTTGGCTGAGGGCCCTGTTGAGGGGTCCTAAATCCCTTTAACTCAACAGTCGGAACCAAACCCTCCACCGAGGCCCAATTAGACTTTGTAGAGTTTAATGCTGGAATGGTTCTCTGGATCTTGTGATCCGACCAATTAATCGATGGGCTTTACGTACTAATTGACAAGATGTCTTCTTGTGAAAAATCCTCCTTCAGTTCAAATGTTCTCTTTTTGTATTTTCTCTTATAGGTGGGACCGGTACAAGATAAATGCTAGTATAAACCAACTGGGTAACAAAGGGGAAAGGAATTAACTACTGAAGAAGGCTGAGCTTAGGATAACCCTCATACTCAAGCATGCAGACAATGATTCTTACACCTACAAAAATTCTAGTACTAATACATTAACCTGCTGGTGTTCCAATTATTGGCTGAGATACTATTATCAGAAGAAAACATACATGCAATAAACAATGGCAAGAAAAATAATTTCCTTAACTCTAATCATCAATCACATATTAACACAACGATTTACTTTTCATCATTAAAGACAAGAACTATAAAAATATTGAATCAGATAACTTATCAACAGATTTAGAGGCTCTTACTCGTTACAACATCCATTCATGAGATACAATCAGAAATAATTCTTCTTCAGATCCAATCACACACGCTTTTGATGAAAAACACAAACTTGTCTCTGGTCCTAAACAAGACTTCTCAATTAAGGTAGCTCTAAAATAGTTCTTTACAAATCCAAAAATGAGGGTCTTTGCAACAAACATCGACCTTTGCTAACATGTCAATCCTCTTATTTATAACATATTATTAACTAAAAATAACTTTCAAAAGTGCAGCTAAGTAAAACAAAAAATCACCACATGGCACTTTCATCTTTCAGTCTTCTAAGAGTCATCAAATGATCTCACTTGAGTGGATGACTCTTCTCATACTCCGACCATTCGACGAATATTTCCTCGCATGTGTTGGCATGCGAGAACCTGTGTTGATCCATCAAGGCCGAAAGAATCTCCTTTATCTCCATTGACCGTGCTCGATATTTGACTACTTTAGCACTTAATTGTTGTAGCATTATCTGAGATTTGATTGGGTTCTCCATGAACTGTTGTACTTGTCCTAGCGCCATGTTCGCCACCTTTGTTATCTCCGCAGCCCACGATGAGTCTTGTTAGGCATGTAATTTTACTATGTCGTGCAAGTAAACAAAGTCATCGGGTGTGCCAAATTCTGAAAGGCCGATGTCTCTCATCGCCTGATTGATCTTCATCCAACTCTTTTCACACTCAGCCTACTTCTCTTGGATTTTATGGTGAGGTTCTTGGGCCATTTTCACCTAGTATTCGGTCGACTTATTTATGCAATCGATGCTGCTATCCCTTAGTACCCAAATGTCTTATTCTTCGGCGTCTTAGCTCTGCTGAACGACGCTAATGTATTTGATTCTTTCCACTCATTGGTGTGCTTTCTCATACCATATTTCCATATATTTGCACGTCGCTAGTGCCATGAGGGTGTCTTCTTGGAAATCGACTATTCCTGCAGTGAAAGGTGTCACTCATTTGTGAATTTACTGTAGGCATATTGGATTTCACTTCTCAAGAACACAGTGGCATGTGTGGAGTCTGGATAATATTTCTTCAAATGGTGTAGATGTTCTAGCTCCTTCAGTGCAGTTTCCAACTCCTCTTCATCCATTTTCGCTCTCTCCAGGGTGGCATCTATGATTGCAATCCCTGCACCGATAAGCTTGGATGTCTTGGCATTCTCCATGCTAATCAAATTTTCCTCTGTGGTGATGAGGATGGAGGGATCTAGAGTAAGCCTCCTATTCTTGGTGGCTCTATTCATGATGAATTTCCTCTTCTGATCATAGTATATGGCTTGTATATTAGCAACCTCAACCATGGGTTCGGGGATTTGCTGATCTCCTGAGGTAAGCATATTTCCTAGTCCCCTGACGGTGTATATCTGTTCAAGACTAGGTTCTTGAACCTCTTCTGTGTGTTCCGAAGGTCTAGCCTCTAGTTTTTTCTCATCGGGAGGCAAAGTATCAACTGAAATTGAAGCATCAGAGGTAGTCTTGATACTTACCTGATAATTGGTTGTTGAGATGTCAATTTCCTACTATGGAACTTCTTTTTTTTTTTTGCTCGACCCTGGCTCGTCCATCTGATTATCAACTTGGGTCTCTGGTACATCGAGTGGCTCAGTGTCTAAGACACTTTCGACCTCCTGGTCATTCTATGGAAGGCCTCAAATTTGAGCATCGAGAGCTTGGGAAGATGCCTTCTCGGGCTCCTTTTCCTCTTTGATCTGCACCAGAGTCACCAAGGACACCTCCGAACTCTCCTCATCATCATAGATTGTTATCAAGTCGTGGAGCGGGTTAGGTGTAGTTTCTCTCCCTAATGTTATTTTTATTTGTGGCTGGGCTGAAACGTCCCCTGGTGGTCTGGCCTGTGGTGTTGTAACTTCAGGATTATCTAACCTAATGATTTCTTCAATTTGTATTAATTCTAGTCCAGTTGGACCTACCCGACTTTCAACTGGGTTGTTGGCAAGGACCCTTTCCATTTCTACGAGGTCAGGGTCATCCTCCAGCTGATCAATTACTCTCTGTGCTTATTCTATCAGGAGAAATCCCCTTTCCTGTGCCTCTGGTGTCATAGGAAATCCCATGTTCTGCACCAGAGCCACCAGGGAAACCTATGTTGCCTCTGCCGCTCTGATTTCTTCCTTGGATCTAAGGGATTCTTGAGTTGACTTTTCTATTGTCGTCACCTATTCATCCAATATCATGGCCCTAAACCTGGTAATTTTTGGGTCGACCATCCTTTGTACCACCTCGTCCCAGTCCTGTTCATTTTCTGTGAAGACTTCATCTTCGAATTTGTCGTGGATGTACGACCAGTAGGACGACACTTGTGAAGCATGTTGCAAGACCAGGCTCTTTGGATCATTCTTGCAGAATCGGCCCGTGAGGAATCTAAACTTGAGTTGGCTCAGCCCTTCTTGTTTGGCTTGAGTGGTATCCTTTACCAAGTAGAAACCTACATGGAAACCATAGGGTATGAACACTAGTTTCTTGTCCTTGACCAAGGTGGCATTGTAGCCTTGCAAGATGGTTTGATATCATATTTCTCCTACGACAAGATAGTCGGGGACATGAGATGGTAGGAGATGTGGTTCTCTGATGGCCTCGAACACCCTGATGTAGGTGGCACTCTCATCCAAATACCAATGGCCTACCTTGGATATCATCTTTTTGGTTGCCACCGATAGCCTTGGGCATTCCTTATTAAAAAGAATAAATTAAATTCAGGTGATGAATTCATTGCAGATGAGGGATTAGGACTTCTTATAACTGTTTTCCCATAGCACACTAAAGTAGATGTGGACCTAGAGTTCTCCAACATGCCATCTCAGATTCATGTCGACGAAGACGTTTCTGCCGCATATGACATCGAGAAAGTATGAATCCATGTAAAATGTTGGTGCTTCCCCTTCCTTCAGTGCCTGGACCTACTGCACACAAATGCTCAATTACTTGGATATTATATCTCCCTAGTTGAAGCTGCACCCAACGATCGCAATTGTGTATTCCAAAGGCATCCATGCCTCTGAAAACCTGTTGCAATATTTCTCTCCGTATAATCAGCAGATGAGAGCCATCACATAGATGTATGGCTCTCTTAAGTTAGCTATCCAATACCATCCAGTGCTCCATTTGATAAAATTGTTGTCCTCCCTCCACCATGAGGCCATCAATCGGATGGTGTCGTGGTGTTCATAGAACTTCATGACAAAATATGTATTTAGACACTCCTCCGGGTCTCTGAGTTTGTAGTATTTATGAACTTCTACTGGAAGGAACACTTCGACACACCCACCATTGTCATCATTGATTAAACATTTATGTGTGTTTGTGTGGTCGATGAGCCACTTCAGGACTTCTATGCAGGGAAAAATGGGGGTTCTTCTTGCACCATATGTAGGTACGACTGTCGGATGTTCGGGAACACCTGGTCATCGAGCGCCCTTACATTTGGATCACTGTGTGGGACATATTCTGGGTATTCCTCCCGACTGATCTTGTTAAAGAGTTCTCCCCAATGTGGGAGCGCCATATTGGACCTGGTGCTTTCCTCTGTATCACCAAAGGTCGGAGGCTGGATGAAAACCTTCTTCGTTGTTGTCTTAATGACAGGTTCTGGCCTTAGGGCATATTCCAATTGTTTTGAGACCCCTAGAGAAGAGACTTCGCCTACCTCTATTTCTTTCAACTTCAGGGCCCTCGATGATCGTATAGTGGTTGGATTTCTTGGCGGCATTGTTCCTGCACTAAAAATAAAATTTCAGAGACTGTGTAAAAACAAAACCTGAATAAAAACATATAAATTATAGCCATGTAAAATTTATAGACTCGAATACATAACTCTGAAGCTTGTTAAAACCTGGTTATTTTGATAAATATGGAGTTGATACAGCCTTCGAGTCACTCACCTTGCTCCTTTAGATGCTCCATAATTCTCTTATGCACAGAATGATTTCATTTACAATGGCTCAAGAGAAATTATACAGGGAATATCTTACCATGTGTTGGTTTTAACTACTTATTCTCTGGTTACCATCTGAGTTATTGAACTAGGGTTCATGTCTTTTGGGTTTCCAACAAAGCCTCTAAAACTACTGGCCCTCTTGGTAGACTAGAAGGAAACACAGTACACAAAATGCACTGTGCAGTCTCACCCGAGATAGATTTAAATGGGTGACTGTAAAACTCAGGTGTTTATAGCCTAGGATTGAGTATGAGATAGGGATTTATTATTCAGAGCAATGTACTATGAATTGATATTGAAATATACTATTATTCACGAGTGTGCATCTATCTTTCATAGTTTATTTTCCGAACAACTCAATCGTATTACATAACAATATATTAACTCGTTCATTACGCATAACAATTAACTGCTGAAAGAAACCAAAGATATACATGCATTCATCACATTACACAGATATTACCGTGGTTCACCCCCTCCTGGGCTACGTCCACAAATATTTGTCTCTTGGCTCTTTTATTATGGTAGTTCTGCATCTCCAATGCCGCGCGATTACAATTCTCCTCAAAATGAATAAGATCTACATGAGGCGAACTAGATTGCACTAGGCTGCACAGCCTGTGATATAATCCTCATATCTTCCTTCTCTCCTCTGTTCTTAGCTCAACATCTTACAAAAATGGTTCATCATAGTATTACATAATGCATCAACTCGTACACAACTAAGATGAAATAATACAAAAGTCGAACTAATACAAAAAGCCATCCCTTATGATACCTACGTATCTATATCTATATCTATCGACCTCTTCAGCCATTTACAACGTATTACCAAAACCCTAACCCTAGCGACATTAGGTCTTCCTCCCATGCATGTGTGTTGTTCTTTCTCCAGCTGTCTCTTTCCCTGTGCACGCTTTCTTGCATGCGCACATGTTGTTCTTCCCCCAGCTGTTACTTTAGTTTCTGCATGCTTTCTTTCCCCTTGATCATCCTTCTTTCCATTTTGGCCTGGTGCCAATAGGCCCGCAACACTGACATGTGACTCGTCCCGAGTCACCTAGTCCTTCCAAGCTTCCTTGATATCCTTGGTGATTGTCTGGAAATTTTCCTTGAGCTCTGTTTCTTTTGTCAGTGCCTGCGCGGTCTTCTCCTTGATGGTGTCTACTACCTGAAATTCCACTTTGTCGCTCAACAATACTGCACATTCTGCCTGGGTCTGTGCTATCTATGATTTATCTCCTTCTGCATGTGCGAGTACTTCTGCTACCCGTTCCTATAATGGCTCTATTTGATCCTAATTCTCCTGTTTCTATGTTTGTGTAGTGATAAGTTCTGCCTGCATATTCTTCATTTCTTGCATCCCTTTGACTCGTTCTAGGATTGGTATGGTCTTCTGTCTCTGTTTGAGTTCTTGGATCACTGCATTGATCCTTTCTTCTTTGTTGTCCCAGCATTGGACTTGTGGATCCTCCTCCAACCTTGTCCAAAGTTGTGATACTTTATTGAACAATTCAGCTGCGGTGTTAACCTGTTTTTCTATCTCCTGCAGTTGCGTCATTGCTTCCTTCTTCCTTTGTTCCTTCACTATTGGGGGAGTGGTTGGTCGGAGTTGTTCCCGAAGATTCTCGATCTCCTTCTGATACTGATCAATTTCCTGTGCAATCTGGTCGATCTTTTCTACTACTGGGAGTTCATTTCCTTGCGCGGTTCTTGGGAGTTTCTCAAAAATTCCTCCCACTCTTTGTTCCAGTTCATCCCTACGTTCTTTTTCCTCCTAAGTTTCAAACTTGGCCTGCTCACAAACTTTTTCCATCGCCTCCTGCTTCTTTGTTGCTTGTTGTAGCTTGACTAAGTTTTTATGTGCATGAGACTGTACCTCATGTTCGACGTTAACCTGCAAATAGTATAGTGCCCTTGATTGCATCTGTGTTAAGACCAAATGGATGTGGTATAAATCCTTCAAGGGTGTCTGCCCCACGATTTCTACATGGAACCTATCGTCCTTTCCTTGTATCTCCTGCAAGCTTTTATCTTCTTGTACTTTTGTCTACAGTTGGCCAATTTGCTCCAACAACTGTGTCATCTTTTGTATATCATGTGCTATATTTTCTACAAATTCTATTGCGTATTTTTCTCACTGCACTCTTAGTTCTGGAGGATTAGTGGGTATTGCACGCTCCTCCAACTCCTTTATTTGGCTCTTGTACTTCTCCAAACCCTGAGTTATTTTCTTCATCTTTTCTTTTGATGATAGTTCCTTTGATCCTGTGTTGTCCGGGATGGTTTGAAACATTGCACTAATGTGTTTTTCCATCTCTTCTACCTTCTGTTGTGTTAACTTCTTCTCCTGCACTTCTTGGATAATTTATTCCTTCAGTGTGATGTTCTCCTCCTGAGTTGTTTGTAAGTTTGTCGCATCCGACCTTTCCCCGGACTGGATTACCCGTGCGACACTGATCTGCAATTTTTACGGCGCCTTTGTTGGGATCTTAGGAAACGCCAAGTCCAATGTCTCTATAGGGGCTTCCGTGTCACCTCCTTGTAAATGTAAAACATATCCGGTGTTATCATGAAATTTTCGCTCCCCCGTGCTATGATTTTTATTATTTCCCCTGCTGGCATTCCCTCCCTAGTATTTCCTGGTGTTTCTTTCTGTCATTGCTATGACTTGATATTTAGTTGTTCCAACACAGTTTTTACCTCCTGCACTTGCTCAATAATTGAAGCCCTATTCTTCTCGACATTCTACCAATCCTCTGATAGTTGATCTTCAATGGTTGTAGTGACTAGTTCGACATCATCTATTGTTATTGATGTGTGAGGTGACGTTCCATGGGCCTTCACCTTATTCCTTGAGCCACTTGCATGCTCCCCTATTCTCTTCCTTTGGGAATCTATTAGCTCAGATGTCTCTAGCATGTATGTATCGACCCACATTTCTTGTTGAAGTTCTTCTTCGACATGTATATCCTATGTTTTTGTTCTCATGTCTGTTGCACACACATGTTCTCTTGTAACTCCTTGTGTTTGTCTTGTGCACGATGGGCCCTATGTGGAACCACCTTGTGGTTTCTTCCATGTCCTACATTTCTTTTGAGTTGGGTTGCATCCCCCCAATTTTCCTTTTGTTGTATTCTTATTTTTACTCGCACCATTTATGTATGTTTGCTGGGCAGGGATTGTTCTGTCCTGCATCTGAATTTGTATTGTTGGCCCTCTCCTTGGACTTGTTGGAACCTTCCATTCATCAGGCCAATCCTGGACCTGCATTTGGATATTCTTCATCATCATGCAATATCTCAATAGTAACTATTCCTTCGTAGGATCCCTCTTCGCCTGCAACCACATACTATGGCACGTTGCCTGAAAGTTGGCAATCTGTCCAAACTCTTAGACTATCTCTAGTGAAATCCTCCACGTGTCATATAAGTGGTCCTATATCTCTAAAAGATACAGTGTGAATGTATCATTGTTCACCTTCTTCTTCTCCAAGTCTACTGTGCTCCTTAGTGAAGTGTATCGGGTTGCGCCACACTTTCTTATTCTTTGAAGAAACATAGTATACACTGGTTCTTTCAAACCTACAAGTGCAATGAGGATGAGTAGCCATGAGCAGTGGAACTCAGAGCCCTAGTATTTTGTATCCTTGCATTCCTCCAAGAAGGAATTGAGAAAATAAGGGGCCCAACTCACTGAGCTCCCCTTCGCGCACTGCGCTGCAGCCACTACCACCCCTCCTGGTACTTCTTCCTTCCTACATTTCATCATTAACTTACATGATAACAACCTTGTATCAAATTTGTTTGTTGGATCATTTATGTGACTAATCCTGATCCCCCTATTCCCTCTATCTATGCCATATTTCTCCTTAATTTCATCTGAAATGACATTTTCCTTAGTCTTATCCTCCATATATTGTTTTGGCTTCTCCCCATCTGTGGGTAGCCCAGTAATTTCATCTATTAAATATACATTGATAGGCACTGACCTATCCATCCATAAGACACCTCCATGCACCCTTTCTAGAAGTTGTTTCACAGATCCATTGATATGTTTACCATGCCCAAAGTGTGATATATCTAGTAAATTCATTATCCCTATGTTATAGAGCCCTAAGATCCACTACCTAGGTTCCAATAACAACGCACCTGATGGCCCCTCTCCTCTACTTTCCATGTAGTTGTGCTGCGCCAAATCCAGGAATTTTATGGTATCTGCTACATCGTGGTATTAGTACTTGATAGTGTTCACACCTCCTATCATTTCATCATCGCCTTTCACTCCATATGGGATTTTTGGCATGACAATTGTCAATTATTCCTGTGTGTGTGGTATCCCTTGCACACTACTTTCAGCCCGAGCTTTCTTTTTCCCTCATAGGGACAACGCCCTGACCTCTGGTACACCCTCTTTCTATGTTTATTGTTCTTCTTCCAGCTCTAGGCCCTGYTGCGCTGAACCCATGGCCTCTTCTTTGTACTGTGTCCCTTTTCYTCTTGACGTGTCGAACTCTGTTCTTTCTGCATCTTCCTTAGACTRTCCTACCTCCTGTGATGGGTTTTCTTCCTCCTCCACATGCATGCTATGTGKTTCATACTMYGGCRTATGAATTTTGTCCACATCAACTATCATCGGCATGTCCTTTGTCCCTAGTTGTGTCACCCGAGCACTTGTTTTCATGTTTCGACCAGCCCTGCTCGGTGCTCCAACTCATGGTGGYRACACCTTGCTAAAATATGAACTCTTTGTGCTACAAATATTAGTCTGTTGTCAAGAACTATCACTCTCTTATTATTAGGGTTCACTCTTTGTTTTTATCCTTAGCTAAAAACACACATGACTTCATTTTCCCCCTTTTTCTAAATTTATAGCGGGACGACGTACTGATAACTGTTATGCACTGATAGTTTTCACTTTTTCACTTTTTCCTATGCGCTACACTTTTGTACCTGTCAACTACTTTCCAGTGCACAGTGTCTTCAAAATTGGTTTTTCTGCGGCGCACTGTTAATGCTAATAATTATATTACATCAAAACCTTCTTATATTCTCCTATCTTTTTATCTTTTTGTTACATTTATTATTTTTATGGATTTTTTATTTTTTCTTCGAACATCTACTATATACAATATGTACAATCATACCTCCTTTTTCTATCTTTACCTCAGGTTGTTAGGTCGACTGTCTTGATATAGCTTTAGTCGACTGCCATTCACCACTCCTCTAATATTCTTCCCTGCAAGATCTTTCAGTTGCACATCACCTCCATTTGTGATGGCCTATACCTGATAAGGTCCTAACCAATGCATCTTGAACTTCCCAGGGTGTTGTAGATACCTATTGTCATAGAGGAAAACTATATCTCCTTCTTTATGTTCTTATCATGTCAAGCTTTGTCCTTCGCTTTGTATACTTTCTGGTGAAATCCTGCTAGAATTATGTCTTCTTCCAGCTCCATCAACTAATCCAATCTTTCATGCGTAACATCTTCTTTTTTCATGTTGGTGATCGCTGCAATGTGCAGACTAGGTACTAAATAATCCAATGGAATCACTGCTTCCTTCCCATACACCATTCTAAATGGTGTTTGGCCTGTAAGTGTATTGCATGTAGTCTTGTAATCCTATAACATTGTTGATACCTTCAAATCCCAATCATCCCTATTCACATTTCAAATCTTTGTCAATGCATTTTCTAGAATCTTGTCAAAATATTCTACTGTACCATTTTCTTGGGGATGGTAAGGTGTGCTCTTCTGATGATGTATCTCAAATTCTTCCATCATAGATCAGATTGTACTGTTAATAAAATGAGTTCCGTGATCACTCAAAAAAATTCTGGGACATCCAAATCTGGTCACCACGTTCTCAAAGAGAAATTGCACTGCAATCCTTCACTGGGGCTTCTTTTTCCCATCTAGTTAAGTATTCTATCACAGTGATGATGTATATGGATCCTGACGTCCTTGTTGGTGGGTTAATGGATCCAATGAAATCCACATCCCATTTATCAAATACCTGTAAAATTACTTGGGGCATAAGTGACATTTCATCCCTTTTGGATGGTTTTCCCACCCTATGATAGACATCATAGGTCTGAAAGTATTTCTTTGCATCCTTATTTACTGTAGGCCACCATAATCCTGCACACAACACCTTCTGTGCGGTAGGATTTCCTGCATAGTTCCCTCCAACTATTACTTCATGTTCTTCTGCTAACACCATGGAGCATTCATGCTCCATCACACATCTTCTCGTAATTCCATCTGCGCCTAACTTGTATAAATGACCTACGATCAACTGAGAGTCTGCATCGCGTACTACCAACTATTTTTATGCGTGACAGTAAATTATTTGGGGGCCATTCCTGTGCTAAAAAATCCAACAATGTCAGCAAAATAATCGTCAACAATCTGAACGGAAAATAAGTTAGCATTAGGAAAATTTTCCTCCAAGTTCTTTGGCTCCTCTCCATTAGTAAGTCTTGATAAATGACCTAGTCCTGCATTCAGCTTCCCTGGTTTCAATATGATTTCAAAATCACATTCCTGAAACAATAACAACCATCTACATATCCTCCCCCCCAACAATGGCTTATTAACTAGATACTTCAAAGTAGAGTGATCTGTAAACATCTTAAAATGTTTACCCAATAAATAATCTATGAACTTTTGTAGGGCATATACCATAGCCAGACCTTCCCTTTCTGTAGTATTATAGTTCTTCTCAGACTCAGAAAAATTTCTACTAGAAAAATATATTGGGTGATCAATGCCTCCTTCACCTGGTTGTGCCAAAACTTCTCCAAGTGCAATGGATGAAGCATCCACATGCATATGAAATTCTTTTGTAAAATATGGAAATCTCATAATTGGTGTTTTCACCATCTTCTCTTTCAGTATGTCCAATCTCTCTTGGCATTCATCATTCCAATGGAACCTGATGTATTTATTTAGTAATGTCTCCATGGGCGCAGTAATCGTTGCATAGCCCTTTATGAATTTCCTGCGGTACCTTGTGTGGCCCAATGTTGCTCTCAACTGGCGTACTGACTTTGGTGGTGGTAAATTGACAATAAAAACAATCTTCATAGGGTCTAATATCAAGTCCTATTTGCATACAATGTGCCTAAGTAGGATGTCAAATGGTATGTTGAATATACATTTCTTAATGTTCAATGAGATATGACATTTCCTACATCTTTCTAACATTAACCTCATAATTTCTACATGGTCATTCAATAAACTGAATACTATCTAATGATCCAGATAAACCTCTAAAAATTTATATATAAAATCCTTGAATGCAACTAATACTACTCTAGAAAATATTGTTGGTGCATTCTTTAAACCAAATGGAATTATTATGTACTGATATGACCCCCACTCTTTTTCAAATGTAGTTTTTTACATGTCCTCCTGAGAAATTATAATCTGATGGTATCCTGAAAATCCATCTGTGAATGAGTACACTTCCTGTCCTCCCACATTCTCTAAAACCTAATTTGTAAATGGAGTAGGAAAAGGATCATGCATGCATGAATCATTTAACTTCCTCAGATCAACACATATCCTAATCCCTTGATTCTTCTTTTCCTGGACCACCATTGGACTAATCCACTCTGATTCTTCCATAGGGTATATGATTCTTGATTCTAGCATTCTGTCAATTTTCGCCTTCACCTTCTGCTTATATATGAGGTTTAATCTATATGATCTTGCCTAACTGGTATTTCCTCTGGTATGAGGGGTATATTCATTTCCCCAAGTTCTACTACTACCCCTTTCATCTCTGAAAATGTGTCTGGGAATAAGTCACTATACTC
>JZKD02S2146130.1:396076-410464 GCA_000966675.3 Picea glauca
TAATGTTCATCTTCTAAATATCTTCAGTTAAGAGATTCTTAAGTGCTTGTTAATTGGAGTTATTTTCCTAATCTTTCTTCTGTCCATCACTTAAATTATTAAAGATCCAGTAAGCCTGTTATCTCGCCTTGTGAAAGATTTCTTCAGTGTTTCTGGTTGCATCTTGATTTTATTAAATACAGACCCCATAGCCCAATGGAAGTGTGATTTTTCTCAACCAAAATTTAAAAATCCTTTACAACAAAACAAAACTCGTGTCTCTAACTAGCCTAAAATCTTAATTCAAACAAAKCTAAATTATATAGAGAGATCCCTCTCTGAAGCTGGAAGGGCTAGATCCCAGCTTTAAAAGTGGTTGGTTAAGGTTACCTTTGTGTATTTCCTCTTTTCAACCTCTAGGAAATTTACAGAGTGATAACATAAATGGTGACTCCACTGGGGAACGAACTGAAAGATTGATATATCACGACTTCCCCTAAAGAAAGTTTGATTTCATGAAAAAGTGATATTTAGAGGTTGATTAACTCTGTATATATTACTTCTGGTATCTTTTCTGGTACCTTTGTCCCTCTATGACCGTTCCGGCAGCAGTACAACCTAATATCGAGCCGGGACTAGCGAATCAAACCCATATCGCGTTAAACCTTTTCAACTTGATCCTCCAGACTGCCAAAAACCGGGAAAAGATCGAACGTTTGTGGGCGGCCATTGAACGCGACATAGTTACTCAGGAACACCTGGAAGCTAGGTGACGTCAGCATAGGAATCTTCCTTAGTTTGTTTTCAGCACACAATAAAAAAATATATATATATAAATCCCCAAAAAGAGTTCTGGCTCCCAAGAAAATCCATACGCGATCTCATCCAAACCCAAAACTCTCTGCTACCTTAGATAATCCCGAACAATTGTTGAAACGAAAGACCTCAGCTACCTGTTCAACGAGTCATTCTCCTCTCCACAGGTCTCCTTTTTCGTCCGACAGACTAGACACCATTCAAAACACTGATCTTGATCTTATTGCACCACAAAACCTTGGTAGAACACGGTCTGAAACCTTCGCGTCAAAGCTCGTTTTTGACCCATCTGTGTTGCAACCCAGAACCCCCGGAGCCTCGTCTCCTACGAATAAACTGGGAATCAATGCCTCAGCACCACATAGTCCTTCATCACCCTCATCTTCAGTCACTACCCCCCCTGCCATCCAGGCCATCTTACCACCTCCTCCGCCCATCATGGCAGCTCGTTATGCCCCTTTGGTGTTGGTCGCACCACTGCACGCCATGCCCCAAGACTACCAGACGAGACTGCCATAGTTTGATGAAAAAGGAATGTTAAGTGCCCAATAACATGTAGATAAAATGAACGACTACTTATATTTACAAGAATTTGATGAGGTCGACGTTCAAATGAGACTTTTCACCCAGAGTCTGACAGGGGACGCTAAGAAGTGGTTCAAAGCCTTACCCGCAGCATCAATCCCTGACCTTGTTGCATTCCAAAGAATTTTCCTTGACAGATGGGAGGTGAAGAAAAACCCCCTCCAGATACTGTCCGAGTACGAAAACATAAATAGGAATCAAGGTGAGATGGTCCAAGACTATTGCACCCGTTTCAACAACTTATATAATGCAATCCCTAATGAAATCAAACCTCCCCCGGGTTTGGCATTAATTAAATTTCCTGATGGATTTGATGCTGACATGTCTTATCAATTGAGAGTAAGAAATGCTGCCACCCTTGAAGACATGCAGAGATGTGCCATTAGTGTGGAAGCAAATCTGTTAGCAAAACGGGCCCGACAAAGGTCAGAAAGAAGAGTCACTATCAGAGACGAANGAGGTCGACGTTCAAATGAGACTTTTCGCCCAGAGTCTGACAGGGGACGCTAAGAAGTGGTTCAAATCCTTACCCGCAGCATCAATCCCTGACCTTGTCGCGTTCCAAAGAATTTTCCTCGACAGATGGGAGGTGAAGAAAAACCCCCTCCAGATACTGTCCGAGTACAAAAACATAAAGAGGAACCAAGGTGAGACGGTCCAAGACTACTGCACCCGTTTCAACAACTTATATAATGCAATCCCAAATGAAATCAAACCTCCCCCGGGTTTGGCATTAATTAAATTTCCTGATGGATTTGATGCTGACATGTCTTATCAATTGAGAGAAAGAAATGCTGCCACCCTTGAAGACATGCAGAGATGCGCCATTAGCGTGGAAGCAAATCTGTTAGCAAAATGGGCTCGACAAAGGTCAGAAAGAACAGTCAATATCAGAGAAGAACCTTCCACGTCGATCACAGAGTCCAAGCTGGATTCCTTATCCCGAAATGTGGAGTTTATGATGGAAAAAATGAGTTTATCTGATAGGAACCCTCCAAGGGACAACGCACCGGCTCCCCAGATTCGAAACCCCAATTTCAGAAGAAACCCTCCTCAAATCAGGCAAAGGGATCCTAGGGACCAAAGAGATCAGCGAGATCTTAGGGATCAAAGAGAACAAAGAAGTCCGGATCCACCCATTAGACCTCCCCTACAGGAAAACTATGCTGACGATGGGGAGGAACTAATAGAGAAATTGGAAGACACTCATATCAACCTCATGGGAATACACGACAATGAGGCCATTTTCCTTACTCAATAAGAGCAGGAACTATTCCTGTTGAACCAAACAAAGGTGAGTGGGGAGACTGAGGTTGTGGGAGAACCAACCTGGGAGGATGATATTCTGGAAGTGCATCGGCAGTACAACCTGTGGAGTAAGAAGGCAGAAGGAAATTCCCTAAGAAGGACGAATGAAATGCAGAAGGTAGCCGAGACCCAAAAAACTCCTGAGAAAAATACTGCTGGAAAGTCTTTCGAGAAAGGTAAAGCTGACACTCCGGTGAAAAAAAACTTCACCATATTGAAAAGACCAGCGCAGCCCGAAGTCTCGCCTGTTAACCTGCCTAGTACTTATGACCGGAGGGATGTGGACCAATCAGAGTTGGCGACTCAGATCAGGACTTCTGCGTCTTTTAGCCTGGAAGCAGAATTGGCCAAAATTAAAATTCCTGTCCCACTGACAGAGTTGATAAGCCGAGGCAGTTATCGTTCACAGGTACTAAAAGCACTAGCCATTGAGCCTGACATAGGCACCCAAGCTTTGGCTATCGGATCAGTGACTCACTCAGACACTGTGAACCTCGCTGACGATCGTCCCGAACTCCTTTTCGGACCGACAGTGGATGGTCGAGACGATACTGGTAATGTAGCTCCCTTTTATATCAGTTTGAATATACATGATTTAATACTGCATAATGCCATGTTGGACTCAGGCGCCTCACACAATTTAATGCCCAAAGCTGTAATGGAAAAGCTGGGATTGGAAGTCACTAGGCCTTACAAAGACCTCCACTCTTTTGACTCTAGCAAAGTCAAATGTATTGGTTTAATTAAAGATTTGTGCATCACTCTGGTCCAGATCCCGTCAAAAAGTATGGTAATGGACGTGGTAGTAGCAGACATCCCACCAAAGTATGGTATGTTACTGTTCTGATCTTGGGGCACTATGCTGAAAGGAACTTTGCAGTTGGATATGTCCTACGCCATTATCCCAGTGTTTGGACAACAAAGGAGGTTATACAGGGAAACACTGATGAAGTATATGGTCAGCAGTCAAGAGAAGCCTCATAATTACCCCCTTTACTCTGCTCATTCAGATTTATATTCGTTCATCTTGTACAATGATAGTCATACCGAAGAGCAAGATACTCAGCTGACCGAAGATGTAACTAGTCAAGATGAAGGTCCAGAAAGCAGTGAGGCCGCAAAAATGGAAAATGAAATCATAGAAGATTTACCCGCTGACTTCTAGAGTATGGATTTCGATGGAGCTGTGAGTAAAGAAGGAGCAGGAGTCGGAGTCTGGTTGCATAATCACCGAAAAAGGTATTCAGAAAATCACTCATATAAGTTAAATTTTCATTGCACTAATAACGTTGCTGAGTATGAAGCTTTAATGCTCGGTCTGAAACTGTTGAAAAAAGTTGGTGCTAAGCAGATAATGGTAAGGGGTGACTCTGAATTAATTATTAAACAAATTAAAGGTGAATATGCTGCTAAACACCCGCGCCTTAGGGCCTACAGGAATGCAGTTCTCGATGCTTTGAAATGTTTTAACGAGGTTGACTTGCAGGTGATGCCGAGAGGACCAAATATTTTGGTCGATGGATTAGCTACATCAGCCGCGTCCTGCAAGATCCCTTTCCGCCAAACCCGACCATACACTGTTGAGGTTAAATGCAGACCTACAGTCCCCGATAATATCAGGTACTGGCAGGTGTTTGGAAATGACGATCAGATAGAAGATTTTCTGCAATGCAAAAACAATTTTGAATGTACAAACATAGACCTAGAAAATGAGAATGAAAATGTAAATAGCTCTAAATTCGAAATAGATAGTGTCAATATTGTAAATACAGTAGATTCAGCAGGTACACTAGACTCAGGAGAGTTAGGGGATGATGAAGTGGATGTCGAGGTTTTGCAACGTGGTGCCCTTTGATTGGTCCACATGGAATCCTTGGATTCACCCACCTGGCTATTGATGTCACCTCCACATCAACCTTGTACATGACATGTGGAAACTTGTGGGTGGTGCCATGTGGCATCACCAGGGGTGCCACGTGGCACTTTTCTACTGGTCCAAATGGAGCCCCGAAAAGCCTATTGACGGATGACACATGGAAACATCTAGTGCTGCTACATAGCATGCTGACATTAGCAGTTGTCATGCTGATGTCATCCTACCATGTCAGGTACTAACATCGTGCTAAAGTCAGTAGTACGGATAATGATGTGGCCCTTGTTGACTTGCCCTGTTTGACCACAACTTTGACTGCAAATATCTTTCAATCCACAACTCCATTTGACGATCCGTTTGCGTCGTTAGAAATCTTGTGACATGCTCTTCATGATCATGCAAGTTTTACTAAGTTTTGGGAAATTTTAATTTTTTCCCTTTCTCTGTCTATTAGAGCCATTCTGAGCATTCTGAGTTGCCTCTGTGAGTTCTAAGTTGTTCTTAGCATTATCTAGATCCTTTTTGGATCACGTCTTCCCACTGAGAGATTTTTGGACCACCAAAATCTTTCATCAATCAACAGGTAAGTGAGGGAAGAGTTCCCTCACTTTGTCCTTCTCAATCCACTTTTCCTTGCTTGGATGTGTGCCTTTTAAGCCTACTCGAAGATAATGAGCATCACCCCTACATGAAGTCCTCATCCTCCTGTCTAGGATGATATCTTCATGTAGCTCATCCAAGTACTCAGGTTCAAACTTATCAACTGAAGGTATTGAAACTTCCTCATCTTGATCCATGATCATGGGAGGCTAAAAAAGTTTCAAGTTCTCAACATTCACAACTTAGTGAATCTGCATCTAAGGTGGAAGGTCCAGATGAAAAGCATTTGTACCACTTTTCTCCAAGATAGTGAAGGGTCCATAATGAATGGGCTTGAGTTTCTTTCCTTCACCCTTCAATCTCTCCTTGCTGATGTGAAGCCATACCTGGTCTCCAAACTGGAAATGATGATCAACCATGTGCTTGTCATGTCGAGATTTATACTATGCTTGACTTTTATCCAACTGTTCCCAGAATTCCTGGTGTATCTGTTGGGTCCTTTGGATGAACTTACAGGCTTTTTCCTTTGTTCATTCTTCATTCACATTGGCATCTCTCTCGTACATCAATTCCAAAGGAACCTTTGTTAGGTACCCAAAACATGTCTCAAAAGGTGAACTTTGAGAGGATGAATGTAAATCTTGGTTGTACACATGTTGTACATAGGGTATCTATTCATACTATAACTTGGGATGCTTGCTACAGTAGCCTCAAAGAAAAAGTACCACTATTTGGTTTACCACCTTTGTATGTCCATCGGTGTGTGGATGGAAAGCAATGCTCCTCTTTAATTTGGTGCCATCATTCTCCACAAGCTAGTCCAAAAGTCCCCAAGGAATCGACTATCTCGATCTGAGACGGTGGATGTGGGTAATCCAAAGTGAACCCAAACATGTTGAAAGAAGAGATTAATAGTCTGCTCAGCGGTGATCTCATTTTTACATGGCATCAAGATACACATCTTGTTGAACCTATCCACTACAACATACAAATAATCATGACCCCCTTTGGTCATTGGTAAACCCCCTACAGAATCCATGGAGACACTTTCCCATGGATGGGATGGAACAGGAAGTGGTGAGTATAGCCCCAGTTTTCTATTAGTGGGCTTACAAGTAGAACACATCACACACCCTTTTACACATTTAGTTACAAATTCTTTCATTTGAGGCCAGTAACAAAAACTTTCCAAATGAGCCATAGATTTTCCTACCCCAAAATTCCTAGACACAAGAGAAGTGTAATCTTATTGCATTACATGGACTCGTTCACTTGTAGGAATACATATCTTTCCAAGATGGTAGAGTATTTTTCCTTGTAGACAATAGTTCTCCACTTGTGCACCAAGGGTTAGCTTCGCATATACTTCTCTAAAATCTTCATCGATGGCATATTGTTCTACATAGCTATCATGAGATAAAGAAGTATTCTTCAAAACAATAGAAGAAGAAATAAGAGGTCTAGAAAGCATATCAACTACCTTGTTACCTGTANCCTTGCTTGGATGTGTGCCTTTTAAGCCTACTCGAAGATAATGAGCATCACCCCTACATGAAGTCCTCATCCTCCTGTCTAGGATGATATCTTCATGTAGCTCATCCAAGTACTCAGGTTCAAACTTATCAACTGAAGGTATTGAAACTTCCTCATCTTGATCCATGATCATGGGAGGCTAAAAAAGTTTCAAGTTCTCAACATTCACAACTTAGTGAATCTGCATCTAAGGTGGAAGGTCCAGATGAAAAGCATTTGTACCACTTTTCTCCAAGATAGTGAAGGGTCCATAATGAATGGGCTTGAGTTTCTTTCCTTCACCCTTCAATCTCTCCTTGCTGATGTGAAGCCATACCTGGTCTCCAAACTGGAAATGATGATCAACCATGTGCTTGTCATGTCGAGATTTATACTATGCTTGACTTTTATCCAACTGTTCCCAGAATTCCTGGTGTATCTGTTGGGTCCTTTGGATGAACTTACAGGCTTTTTCCTTTGTTCATTCTTCATTCACATTGGCATCTCTCTCGTACATCAATTCCAAAGGAACCTTTGTTAGGTACCCAAAACATGTCTCAAAAGGTGAACTTTGAGAGGATGAATGTAAATCTTGGTTGTACACATGTTGTACATAGGGTATCTATTCATACTATAACTTGGGATGCTTGCTACAGTAGCCTCAAAGAAAAAGTACCACTATTTGGTTTACCACCTTTGTATGTCCATCGTTCTGTGGATGGAAAGCAATGCTCCTCTTTAATTTGGTTCCATCATTCTCCACAAGCTAGTCCAAAAGTCCCCAAGGAATCGACTATCTCGATCTGAGACGATGGATGTGGGTAATCCAAAGTGAACCCAAACATGTTGAAAGAAGAGATTAATAGTCTGCTCAGCGGTGATCTGATTTTTACATGGCATCAAGATACACATCTTGTTGAACCTATCCACTACAACATAAAAATAATCATGACCCCCTTTGGTCATTGGTAAACCCCCTACAGAATCCATGGAGACACTTTTCCATGGATGGGATGGAACAAGAAGTGGTGAGTATAGCCCTAGTTTTCTATTAGTGGGCTTACAAGTAGAACACATCACACACCCTTTTACACATTTAGTTACAAATTCTTTCATTTGAGGCCAGTAACAAAAACTTTTCAAATGAGCCATAGATTTTCCTACCCCAAAATTCCTAGACACAAGAGAAGTGTAATCTTATTGCATTACATGGACTCGTTCACTTGTAGGAATACATAGATTTCCAAGATGGTAGAGTATTTTTCCCTGTAGACAATAGTTCTCCACTTGTGCACCAAGGGTTAGCTTCGCATATACTTCTCTAAAATATTCATCGATGGCATATTGTTCTACATAGCTATCATGAGATAAAGAAGTATTCTTCAAAACAATAGAAGAAGAAATAAGAGGTCTAGAAAGCATATCAACTACCTTGTTACCTGTACCCTTTTTGTACTTGATTACCAAGTGAAATTGTTGTAGAAAACACATCCACCTGTAGTGTCGAGATTGTTACAATTTGGTTTGTTCTTGAAGATACTGTAAGGGATGGTGATCTGTATGTATGATTGTTTCCTTACCTAACAAGTAGTGTTTCCATTTCTTTACGCTCTGGACTAATGCATACAACTCTTTATCATATGTAGGGTAGTTAACAACAACTTGGTTAGAAGTTTCAGAGTGGTAACANTGTACACATGTTGTACATAGGGTATCTATTCATACTATAACTTGGGATGCTTGCTACAGTAGCCTCAAAGAAAAAGTACCACTATTTGGTTTACCACCTTTGTATGTCCATCGGTCTGTGGATGGAAAGCAATGCTCCTCTTTAATTTGGTGCCATCATTCTCCACAAGCCAGTCCAAAAGTCCCCAAGGAATCGACTATCTCGATCTGAGACGGTGGATGTGGTTAATCCAAAGTGAACCCAAACATGTTGAAAGAAGAGATTAATAGTTTGCTCAGCGGTGATCTGATTTTTACATGGCATCAAGATACACATCTTGTTGAACCTATCCACTACAACATAAAAATAATCATGACCCCCTTTGGTCATTGGTAAACCCCCTACAAAATCCATGGAGACACTTTCCCATGGATGGGATGGAACCGGAAGTGGTGAGTATAGCCCCAGTTTTCTATTAGTGGGCTTACAAGTAGAACACATCACACACCCTTTTACACATTTAGTTACAAATTCTTTCATTTGAGGCCAGTAACAAAAACTTTTCAAATGAACCATAGATTTTCCTACCCCAAAATTCCTAGACACAAGAGAAGTGTAATCTTATTGCATTACATGGACTCGTTCACTTGTAGGAATACATAGCTTTCCAAGATGGTAGAGTATTTTTCCCTGTAGACAATAGTTCTCCACTTGTGCACCAAGGGTTAGCTTCGCATATACTTCTCTAAAATATTCATCGATGGCATATTGTTCTACATNGTACTTGCTTCTTGATCTCTGTCATCTCCACAACTGACATCCTATACATGCCCACATTAGAAAGAGGAGCATCCTGCTGAAGATGTATCTCATGTTGGATTTCCCTCTGGTTCCTCAAAAATATCATCATACTTAGAAACAATATCAATTAATTCCTTTTTATGATATGGATCACACCCATTGGAAAGCGTCGGATGTCCGAACATCTTTCTCTCTAACAACCATGAGTACATATCTCTTATTAGTGTTTATGAGTCTTTTCATTTTCCCTACACTAACAAGTGTTGTATTTACCCTCATGTTGTGAGCTCTAAAAATATATTCCACTAAAGAAGACTGCTTTTCTAGCATAAAGATAGGTACTTCCCAACACTATGCCACATATATCAAGTGGTACAACATCCAAATCCACTTCATTAATCAATTTTGAAGCAATATCAAATCTGATCCTTCATTTTTTGGTGACATTAATGTTTTCTTTATCACATACCTAACCAAGAGGATAACACTTCGGATGTGGTTTCATTTCAAGACCCATCTTCTTGACAAGTGCTTCAGATATTAAGTTTACTTGGGAACCTGGATCAAATCATGTATCTATCTTAGTATGTTTAGATACAAATCTTATATGAAATAACTCATTCCTCTTTCATTCATCAACTTGAGATTCATCATTGGAACTTGAACTAGCATGAAGAAAATATTTACCTTGTACTACAACCGTTGTGATCTTTACTTCATCTCTTGATTCAGAACCAAGATCTTGTTGCACTATAGAAACTGTCTTTGTCTTTCCCTTTCCACTGAACTATTTTGATTTCTTTTCTGGATGCAATTTCCAACAATGTTCTTCATCGTGACCGCTCTTCTTGCAATGAGTGCAAGATGGTTTCCCTCCTTCTCTCGTCACTGTAGAGGTCTTCTTGTCCTTCCTTTTAAACTTCTTAAAAGTATTTTTTTGGAAATTGGAAGGTTTCTTTGTGGGATCTTATTGAACATGTTTCCCCCTATTTTCAAGGTGAGTGGTTTGCACACAAACTTCATCAAGACTAGTGGGGTTAAACAAGAGAAAATTATGATGAATATAACTGTGAAGTCCGCCAATATAATTCATTAAAGTTTCATAAGAATCCAAAGGAATATTCAATGCAAGAGCTTTCTTCCTAAATTCTTCTGTGAAACTTTGTATAGTTTGACCTTTACTTTTCCTTAAAGTTTGTCATTCACCTGGATGTTGATGTCACCTCCATGTCAACCCTGTATAGAACAAATGGCTCCTTCTGGGTGGATCCACGTGGCGTCACCTAGGGGTGCCATGTGGCACTTTTCTACTAGTCCAAATGGAGCCCCAAAAAGCCTATTGGCAGGTGACATGTGGCATCCTCTAGTGCTGCCAAATGGAATGATGCCATCAGCAGTCATCATGCTGATGNTTTCTAGCATAAAGATAGGTACTTCCCAACACTATGCCACATATATCAAGTGGTACAACATCCAAATCCACTTCATTAATCAATTTTGAAGCAATATCAAATCTGATCCTTCATTGTTTGGTGACATTAATGTTTTCTTTATCACATACCTAACCAAGAGGATAACACTTCGGATGTGGTTTCATTTCAAGACCCATCTTCTTGACAAGTTCTTCAGATATTAAGTTTACTTGGGAACCTGGATCAAATCATGTATCTATCTTAGTATGTTTAGATACAAATCTTATATGAAATAACTCATTCCTCTTTCATTCATCAACATGAGATTCATCATTGGAACTTGAACTAGCATGAAGAAAATATTTACCTTGTACTACAACCATTGTGATCTTTACTTCATCTCCTGATTCAGAACCAAGATCTTGTTGCACTATAGAAACTGTCTTTGTCTTCCCCTTTCCACTGAACTATTTTGATTTCTTTTCTGGATGCAATTTCCAACAGTGTTCTTCATCGTGACCGCTCTTCTTGCAATGAGTGCAAGATGGTTTCCCTCCTTCTCTCGTCACTGTAGCGGTCTTCCTGTCCTTCCTTTTAAACTTCTTTAAAGTATTTTTTTGGAAATTGGAAGGTTTCTTTGTGGGATCTTATTGAACATGTTTCCCCCTATTTTCAAGGTGAGTGGTTTGCACACAAACTTCATCAAGACTAGTGGGGTTAAAAAAGAGAAAATTATGATGAATATAACTATGAAGTGCGCCAATATACTTCATTAAAGTTTCATAAGAATCCAAAGGAATATTCAATGCAAGAGCTTTCTTCCTAAATTCTTCTGTGAAACTTTGTATAGTTTGACCTTTACTTTTCCTTAAAGTTTGTCATTCACCTGGATGTTGATGTCACCTCCATGTCAACCCTGTATAGAACAAATGGATCCTTCTGGGTGGTGCCACGTGGCATCACCTAGGGGTGCCATGTGGCACTTTTCTACTAGTCCAAATGGAGCCCCAAAAAGCCTATTGGCAGGTGACATGTGGCATCCTCTAGTGTTGCCAAATGGAATGATGCCATCAGCAGTCATCATGTTGATGTCATCCTTCCATGTCAGCTGTTGATGTCATGTTGACATCAATAGTACGGATGATGATGTGGTCCCTGTTGACTTGCCCTATTTGATCACAAATTTGACTGCAGATATCTTTCAATCCGTAACTCTGTTTGATGAGTCATTTGCACCGTTAGATATCTTGCGACACACTCTTCAATATCATGCCATTTTTAATGTGTTTTTGGAACTTTGAATTTTTTCCCTTTATTTGTCTGTTGGAGCCATTCTGAGTGTTTTGATTTGCCTTTGTGAGTTATGATTTGTTCTTATCCTTCTCTGGATCCTTTTTGGCTCACTAACTCTATTTATTGGATGGGTATCTTTCAACCATGCTATCCACTCCTACAATAGCATGGGAAACTCACTAAAGAAACTCTTGTGTATTTCGTTGAATATGTATCTCTCCACGTAATGTCTTGGCTTAAACCTAGGGATTCTATTATCTTTGTGGGAAAAATATAGTTCTAGAACTATCAACCATCGTTCAATATATACTTTAATGGGGTTCCAACCTAAGAAAATCCCCTTTCTTAAACCTTCACGCTATACTGCATGATGCGTCCCTCCCGATCTACTCTTTTGAGTTCCAACCGACAACATAATCATTGTTGGCTATTATGGGATGACCCAAGTTCTAACTACAGGATTACCAACTTCCCTTTGATCATTGACCCTTATAGATACCAGATGGCAACAAAACGCACAGAGTGCACTTCGTAGTCTCATCTGAGATGGCTTCAATGAGTGTCCATAAGACTCAGGCGTCTACAACCATGGGATGGGATGTGCTTCTCTCTCAGGAGCATTATATTTTCTTGAAAACTAGCCCTCGAATACTCATTTATTATGCTAACCCTGGAAGGATCTTAGTTCTGACCAGTGACACAACTACTCCAACAATACTTCATTAACCATTATAACAACATATACCAAATGTCATCTATTCATATACTACAACATAAGATTCAGATCTGAATACTAAATGTGACATTCATACATTAGTGTTGTTCTACAAATTTCATCAGTTATTCTTAGTGCGTAGTATTATTTACTTTATCATTTTAACATGTTCAACATAAACTCATTAAAGAAAATATAATCAAAAGTACCGCAAACATTCACAAATAACCTAGATATACCATGTTTCACCCCCCCCCGGGCTATGTCCACAAAGATGAGTCGCTTCACCTATTTATTAATATTCATGCAAAAATACAGTGCCGTGCACTGTACATTTCTTCCTCCATTACAATCGATCTCCACAGATCACAATAGTCCTCACAAAACTGAGAACTTCTAACCAATCTATCCACCAACCTCTTAACGAACCACAATCAAACTAACTCAACCAACCCCTTTCATAGTCCTAATACATTCTACTTATACAAAAAAAAGCATCAAAGCCCTTACAAAAACCCTAACCCTGAGCGGATATGGTTTGTCCACTTTTCAACTACTCCGCAACAATTTGTCCACTTTGTAACTGCTTTTCCTCAGTGCTGGTTTTACTCTGTTTCCGATGTTGCTTTTCCTCTTTTTCTGACACTGTTTTTCCTCTGTTTCTGGCACACTCCTCATTTTTTGGCACTGCCTTATCTTTTTTGATTTCTTCCTTGATTCCTTCAAAACTTCCTTGATTTTATCCCAAAATTGGCCTTCACCAAAAATGATAAATAAATATGATTTGAGACCTTTGATGGTAGGATTTTACTTGAGTGGTTGTTAAGGTCCTAACCCGCACATAGGTAGATCAATGTATTTGGATGTAACAAAGGTCAATAATAATAAGACCTTTCAATAAAATAGAATAAGGCGGATGTAAGAAGACCTAATAGAAGCTTCCACTTCTAGAAGGATCTTCCTCTAGATGCTTCTCTTAATAGACACATTTAGTATAAATAAGGGTCGAGGGTATGAAAACCCTAGCTTGGATATTATTGTAATAGAGCTCTGCTCGAATGGAGGTTGCCCCCTCGAAGAGGCCGGTGAACATTGCTTTCTGAATCAAAGTGCTTTTCTATTGCTATTTCATATATTATTTCTGTGTATTGTGAAGATTATGCTGGATATTTTACTGTTATTCTGCCATTTCTATCATTTTCTTTTTGTTTTGCATATTTTATATATTTGGTATCTTGCAAGTGGTATCAGAGCACTTTCCTTGGCAGAAATTGTGGGTATTTTTTTTTCCAGGGTAGAGATGTATTCCAGCATCTTTAAGCCACAGAGATCTGTCGTTATGCGCATAAACCCGTGGTTGAGGGATTCATACACATAAGAAATACAAGTGGTTCTTAAGTGCACATCGGTTGGCCACCCTTGTAACCCCTGTTGGTACCCCTTTGAGTGGTAGTGCATCAGATAGCACCTGTGTACGGATCGGCCTAGATTTCCTGATGCCCTCTTTAGATAAACCTATCGGCCGCCGGATTTCTATAGTGTCACTGAGAACAACACTCGGGAAGATACTCTCTAGTACCTGGGTAGTCGGGTAGTATGGCTAAGGGTACGGTCTATCATCCTTAGTTAGTGCCCTGAGATATTGGGCTGAGTACTACTGTTGGACCCCGCATGTATATCAGAGATCTATAGCATAGGGAAAACCCTTGTCTATAGAATCCTTGAATACCTAACCCTTGGGGAACATAAACAACAACATAAACAAATTAAACCGGCAAGATCTATTGACATGCATCTGTGTTCGGGTTGCTATGTAAATACTCTC
>JZKD02S2146130.1:436169-446511 GCA_000966675.3 Picea glauca
ACTGTGAAACCATATCGACACCCTCATTATCAGGAAAAATTTCAATGAAAACAAGAAGATCAATATCAACATTATTAAGAAAGAATATGGAATAATCATCAATATTCATGGAATATAGCATCACAAAACTATTATTCAACAATATATTATTATAGACCAACATCTACTACAAATTGGAGAAGCTTCAAAACAACAATACATGGAATCAAAGGAAAGAAAATTATGCAATGACTAGCCACCAAAGATTACGAATGGAAATAATTGATTTTGGATGGATGGATCATCATCAATGGAAAGAAGAAAATACAAACATAAGAAAATCATATTACTTGGTTTCATCACATGTGAAGCCTTTAATTTCAAATCTTTGAGGAAAAAGATTTTTGAAGGAGGGTACTATGTTATGACCCAAAGGAGGAATATATAGGGTTAACTGTATATGATATGACTCTAAGGGGGAGCATATATGGGGCTAAATGTACATATAACGTGTAAATATATATGTAATAGGGTCGACCTAATAGTAAAAGGGCCTCATGTGTAAGTGTGAATAGGTATATATAAAGATCATATATTCATTATTGGAGACAAGTGAATTGTGATTTATGAATCTATTTGGTTATTTGAAGGTTCTCCTATTATTTAAGGAGTTATTGTGTAACTTATCTATCTTGGATTTGTGCTCCATGCTCACATTTTGTACATGGTATGTAATTATGTTGTGTTATGCTATTTTGAGCATTTAGTACATTACAGTAAGACCGAGATTTTTAACAACACAACAAATTCTATTGATCAGACCGCTAGGGTTTGGAGCAACTGTAAGTTAGGGTTTGGTAGTCGCAGCCATAGCAAAGGATAACATGAGCACCAAAGGGGGGGGTAGTGGAACCCCCTCATACAAATAGGTAGTGGTGGACAGGGGGAAAGGGCCAAGAGGCATAGGATTCGGGGCACCAATGACAGGGACCTCCAGATCAGACCCAGAAAAAATTTCGGAAAGAAACCAGAGCAAAAGTGAGGGCATGGGGGAAGAAGCTAGAGAAACTCATAGTGAAGCGCAAGACACAGCGAAGCCAAACGGGGAAGAAGGGCGCAACCTGTGTAAACCTAAAACAACATTGATACCCAAGGTAATACTGGAGGATCCACAAACACAACTCTACAGGGACCAGATGGAGATGCATGTGCTAATCTGCAATTTTATGGGTTTGTGTCCCACAGAAAGAACACTGCGTAACTGGATTAAATATCGCTGGAAACCAAGCAGAGAAGTGGAGCTCCACCTAGGCTCGAAAGGTTTCTTTACAACAGTATTCATGAACCTAGAAGTAAGGGATAGGGTCTTTGAGGGGGGAGGCATACTTCCACACCTCAATAGGACTGTACATGCGTCCATGGAAGGAAAAATTCTCCCCAGAAAAAGAGACATTCAAAAAGGTACCGGTCTGGATGAGATTTTATTTCTTGTTGCTAGATTACTGGCTACCCTCTACTTTCGAAGAAATAGGGAACAAACTGGGAAAATATGTGAAGAAGTCATAAGCTACCCTAAAAAGGAGATATACATCCTATGCAAGAATATTCATAGAGATGGATGTGTTGGGAGCACTCCCAGAAGCCATAAGTCTGGAATTCAGGGATGAGGAATGGATTCAAAACATAGCTTACAAGAAGATCCCTTTCAGATGTAGAATATTTCATGAGAATGGACACCTAATCAGAGAATGTCCTCTCAATAAAAAGTAGGAAGTGGAAAGCTCCAAACCACAACAAGATGAGGATGGGTTCANACTGTGAAACCATATCGACACCCTCATTATCAGGAAAAATTTCAATGAAAACAAGAAGATCAATATCAACATTATTAAGAAAGAATATGGAATAATCATCAATATTCATGGAATATAGCATCACAAAACTATTATTCAACAATATATTATTATAGACCAACATCTACTACAAATTGGAGAAGCTTCAAAACAACAATACATGGAATCAAAGGAAAGAAAATTATGCAATGACTAGCCACCAAAGATTACGAATGGAAATAATTGATTTTGGATGGATGGATCATCATCAATGGAAAGAAGAAAATACAAACATAAGAAAATCATATTACTTGGTTTCATCACATGTGAAGCCTTTAATTTCAAATCTTTGAGGAAAAAGATTTTTGAAGGAGGGTACTATGTTATGACCCAAAGGAGGAATATATAGGGTTAACTGTATATGATATGACTCTAAGGGGGAGCATATATGGGGCTAAATGTACATATAACGTGTAAATATATATGTAATAGGGTCGACCTAATAGTAAAAGGGCCTCATGTGTAAGTGTGAATAGGTATATATAAAGATCATATATTCATTATTGGAGACAAGTGAATTGTGATTTATGAATCTATTTGGTTATTTGAAGGTTCTCCTATTATTTAAGGAGTTATTGTGTAACTTATCTATCTTGGATTTGTGCTCCATGCTCACATTCTGTACATGGTATGTAATTATGTTGTGTTATGCTATTTTGAGCATTTAGTACATCACAGTAAGTCCGTGATTTGTAACAACACAACAAATTCTATTGATCGGACTGCTAGGGTTTGGAGCAACTGTAAGTTAGGGTTTGGTAGTCGCGACGATAGCAAAGGATAACATGAGCACCAAAGGGGGGGGGTAGTGGAACCCCCTCATACAAATAGGTAGTGGTGGACAGGGGGAAAGGGCCAAGAGGCATAGGATTCAGGGCACCAATGACAGGGACCTCCGGATCAGACCCAGAAAAAATTTAGGAAAGAAACCAGAGCAAAATTGAGGGCATGGGGGAAGAAGCCAGAGAAACTCATAGTGAAGCGCAAGACACAGCGAAGCCAAACGGGGAAGAAGGGCGCAACCCGTGTAAACCTAAAACAACATTGATACCCAAGGTAATACTGGAGGATCCACAAACACAACTCTACAGGGACCAGATGGAGATGCATGTGCTAATCTGCAATTTTATGGGTTTGTGTCCCACAAAAAGAACACTGCGTAACTGGATTAAATATCGCTGGAAACCAAGCAGAGAAGTGGAGCTCCACCTAGGCTCGAAAGGTTTCTTTACAACGGTATTCATGAACCTAGAAGTAAGGGATAGGGTCTTTGAGGGGGGAGGCATACTTCCACACCTCAATAGGACTGTACATGCGGCCATGGAAGGAAAAATTCTCCCCAGAAAAAGAGACATTCAAAAAGGTATTGGTCTGGATGAGATTTTATTTCTTGTTGCTAGATTACTGGCTACCCTCTACTTTCGAAGAAATAGGGAACAAACTGGGAAAATATGTGAAGAATTCATAAGCTACCCTAAAAAGGAGATATACATCCTATGCAAGAATATTCATAGAGATGGATGTGTCGGGAGCACTCCCAGAAGCCATAAGTCTGGAATTCAGGGATGAGGAATGGATTCAAAACATAGCTTACAAGAAGATCCCTTTCAGATGTAGAAGATTTCATGAGAATGGACACCTAATCAGAGAATGTCCTCTCAATAAAAAGTAGGAAGCGAAAAGCTCCAAACCACAACAAGATGAGGATGGGTTCATAAAACTGAACCACAGAAGTAGAGCTAACAAAAAATAGAGTAAAACCCCAACAGGAAGAAACCCAGAGACCAGGAGTAGAACAAAAGTACAGGACAAAACCAACAAAGGGGCAGAAGGCGGAAAGGAATCAACAAAAGCTCAAGAAGCTAGAGAAAAAGCAACAAATGAGCCCACTAATCGGCCAAGTAATAAGAAGGAACAGGGGAGTGGTGCAACTCCTATGGATGGAGAAACCAGAGACGACAACACCCCCATGCAATAACCAGAGGGATATGTGGATATGACCCCAAGTGAAGTAGGTACAGAAGACCCTGATCTCAGAGACCTTGTGGAAAGGGAAGGGATAGATCTCCCAAACATACTAGAGCAATGGAAAAGACAGGGAGTAGACAATTTACCAACAAAGCAACTAGACCACATCCAATACTTGTTCCTCCTAAGGGAGGAAGCCAAATATAGAGGGCTAAAGCGCACACATGGGGAGATAGGACACCTAGGAATCAAAACTGGTGAGGGACAACCACAACTCTCACCCAAGCATACGAGGGGGAAAAAGGGACAAAAATCAAACAGCGTAGCTCTACAGGAGCTTGGAGCGTTACTCATAAACTTGGGTAAGATCAAGAAAATATTCCCCAACTCCCTCCCACATGTTTAAATGAAGGTTATAACTTGGAATATAAGAGGCCTAAACAACCCGCAAAAGCAGAGAATCCTCAAAAATAGACTTAGGAAGGAGCAACCAGATCTATGTTTCATTCAAGAGACATAATGCACTATAGACGAAATGGAAACAATCAACAAACAACAATGGAGAAAGTACAAGATGGTGGTTGTCGAAGGCCACCAAATGGCAGGAAGCATCCTCACCTTGTGGAACCCACAAGTGCTGAGCCTAATAGCAACCGAAGCGACTAGGCACACCCTCACAGTTAGCATGCAAATCATTGGAAACACAGAGGTGATTCTATGCACTAATGTGTATGGACCCTAGGTGTTAGAGGAAAATAGAAGAATGATATGAGACCTAGAAGACCTTAAAACCCGATCCATTAACCTCCAATGGATCCCGGTAGGGGACTTCAACATCATCATGTCACTTGCAGAGAAAAAAGGAGGTACAAGAAGATTGGATAGGGATGTGGAAGAGATCTCAATGTTCATAGACACAATAGAGATGGTAGACATCAAAACTAATAATGGATAGTTCACTTGGAACAATAAAAGGATGAACCAGTATCAGGTAGCGACAAGACTAGACAGATTCTTTGTTTCAGAGTTAATCATTATACAGGGGCTAACTTTAGAATGCAACATCCTTCCCTGGGGAGGGTCTAATCATTGGCCAGTCCAATTGGAACCAGGCTTCCAAACCACACCGAAGAATAGACCCTTCAGATTTGAGAAATTTTGGATCGAACACCCCACTTTCAAGGAAAAAATCAAATAGTGGTGGCGGGAGGAGAAACCAAAGCAAGGGACAAGGATGTTCAAACTCTATAAGAAACTAAATTACATCAAATATAAGCTCAAGGAGTGGAGAAAGGAAATCTTCGGAAACATAAACCAAGAGAAAAACAACATTGAAGACAAAATGAGAAAACTCCAGGAAATATGCATAGTTGAGGGCTATACAGAGGATCGGAAAAAGGAAGAGATCCAAATGACCTAGAAAT
This sequence comes from Picea glauca, assembly GCA_000966675.3. Lineage (NCBI taxonomy): Eukaryota > Viridiplantae > Streptophyta > Pinopsida > Pinales > Pinaceae > Picea > Picea glauca. The sequence goes on from JZKD02S2146130.1 coordinate 441,433, forward strand.
GGGAAGCTAGAAGCCAGCAGGAAGAAATTATTTGGTGACAAAAGTCCCATATCATATGGCTAAAGGAAGGAGAACAGAACACCAAGTTTTTCCATAGAACAACCATTGCCAGAAGAGCCCACAACAAAATCTTGAAAATTAAGGATCAGGATGGGATCGAGCGGGAATCTCACAAGGAGATCAAAACTACTCTGGTAAATCACTTCCATGGGATATCCCAGGAACCCAACAAAGACAGAACGAAGGCCATCCAAAGGATAACCCAACACATCTCCCATCTAGTCACCAAGGAATAAAATAACAACCTAAACAAACCCATTGTTGAGGAGTAAATTGACCAAGTGATCCAGGAAATGCCCAATGGGAAAGCCCCAGGTCCAGATGGCTTCACAGTGGAGGTTTTCAAAGCATGCTGGGAAGAGGTAAAACATGACGTATATAGGGTAATGGAGGACTTTAGAAGATCAGCCTCCATTCTAAAAGCACTAAATGCTAAAATGATTACTCTAATTCCCAAAGAAAATGAAGCTAGGACCCTTGACCATTATAGACCTATAGCGCTTTGCAATGTGGTTTAAAAGATAATCTCCAAATTCATAGCCAATAGATTGAAACCCCTCCTACCCACACTGATCTCATAAGAATAGGCAGACTTCATGGAAGGAATACAAATAATGGACAACATCATCCATGCCCATGAGCTAATCCACACCTTGAAAATTTAGAGGAGAGGGGGAATGATAATACAACTGGACCTAGCAAAAGATTATGAAAAAATTAGCTGGCACTATATGGTCAAGACTCTGGAAGCCTTTGGTTTCAACCAACACTGGATCAACTGGATAGTCATCCTAGTGTCCACGACAAGTTACTCGCTCCTAATAAATGGAGCCCCAACCAAACCTTTCTGGCCCATGAGAGGCATCAGACATGGTGACCTGTTGTCTCCCTTCCTATTCATTATGATGATGGAAGGTCTCAGCTGAAGCATAAAAATCACAACAATAGCAAGAGAAATAACAGGCATCAAACCTTTTCAAAACTACCCTACTTCCACACACCAACATTTCATGGATGACACCTTACTCCAAGGCATACCCATGGTCAAGGAAGATAAATCCTACAAAAGAATCTTAGAAGAGTTTGGGGAAGCCTCAGGTGCAGAGATCAACCACTCCAAATCTATAATCTTTTTCTTCAACACCAATCCCACAATCCAAAGAAATCTGGCCAATATTTTGGGCTTTGAACAGAAATCACTCCCAACCAAGTACTTGGGAATCCCCCTGATAGACAAATCTTACAAAATTTCAACTTGGGAAGGAATAATCAACAAGTTACAGGAGCAGGTGAAAAACTGGATATATAGATCCCTCAACCTAGTGGGAGGACTCATTTTGACCAAGTCTATTCTGCAAGCAATTACAACCTTTATGATGTCTATTTTCCCAACCCCCAAGGGGATATTACAAAAAATAAGAACTATCCAAAGGGACTTCCTATGGCAAGGAGCGGAAACAAAGAAAAAATGGGCCCTGGTGGCATGGGAGAAGGTTTGTAAACCAAAAAGAAAAGGAGGCCTGGGGCTATAAGACCCACAAGTAACCAATGATGCCTACGGGGCGAAACTATGGTGGTGATGGGTCAAAGAAACTACCACACCGTGGGTAAACCTATGGAAGGAAAAGTATTCCCTGGACATAAATGACCATGACAGAATCTGCTTTAGGGGCACCAGGGAGGGATCAACCATATGGAACCTAGCTTGGCACAACAAAGCCTGGATCTAGACACACAGTTTTTGGGAAATAAGGAATGGCAGAACAACCAGAGTCTGGGAGGACACTTGGCAATAGGAACCTATAATGGAAAATCCAGACAAGGAGGAACTCCAATAGGAGATGACCGTGCAAGGTAAAACCAGAGTCTACCATTACTAGAAACAAGAGATAGATCGCAACAAATGGAGAATCTGGGACACTCTCAATCCACAAAATAGAGACTGGACTGCAACAAGCGTAAAAGAGGTAGAGGAGGAATTGGGGAGAAGAAAAATTGAGGTCTTGGAAGGAAATGAACAACTGATATGGGGACAAAAATATAGCGGGGAATTCAACTTAAAAGAATCTCGACATTACATCATGGACCAGGACCAAGAAGACCCAGCGCAACAATGGGACAAGCTTTGGAACAACCCTCAATGACCAAAAATAAAAAATTTCAAATGGTTAATACTTTACAATTGAATTCTAACTTGGCAAAACCTAAGGAAAAGGGGATTCATAGGCCCATCAAGATGTCACCTCTATCAAGGTAAGGAAGAAACAATGAACCATGTCCTCAACAAATGCATATACACAACAGAGATCTAGGATTGGGTAGCGGGTATCTTCCGACAGTCCAATAGGATCCAAGGTAACATCTACGCAACTATCAATTTTTGGAAAGATAACTACAGAAAAAATGAACAGGTGAATCTCTGTTGGGCCCTCATTCCAGGGATAATCATATGGGCAATATGGAAAGAAAGGAACCAACGCATCTTCAGGAATGAAATCCAGCCGGAAGGGAAATTCAAGGAAACAATAATCTCCCTGATAAGAGAAACGGTGCAGAGCCGCAACTGCCAGATAGGAAGAGTGCAACTCACAGACCATAACTCTTGAATCCTATAATCTTTTCACCTGAAATACGGGTGCAACTGTAGTCAAGTAAGACAACTACCACAACTCCAAGTAGGTGAGTGCAACTGGAAGCCCCCCCTAATAGGATCCCTCAAGTTGAATTTTGACGGGGCGTCAAAATGTAACCAAGGAATGATAGGAATGGGAGGGGAAATTAGGGACAGTGATGGAAACATAATCCGACTGTACGTTGGGAGTCTAGGAAACTCAACCAACAACACCAGAGAATTCGGAGCCCTGGAGACCAACCTTGAGATTCTAAGCCACGAAAGGATGACAAATGCCATAGTGGAAGGTGATTCCACATTGGTTATCAACACAGTAAAGAGACTCCAAAATGGCACCAAAGTGGGCAAAATTCAGAGGCACTGTCTATTGGCACACTCCCTGCAAAAAATTTAGGAGCACTTGCATATGGGGACCATAGTGGAGTTGCGCTGGGTTCGCAGGTCAACAAATGGACTGGCGGATAGAATCACTAATGAGGGGGTTAGCAAGGAAGGATCAGATCTAGACACTATTTGGAGAAACATCCTGAATGGTTAGTTCAGAATAGATTACATCCATCTAGCGGCAAAAGACCGTGATGACAGCCGAAGTACGGATGACCACATCAAGGAAAGAGGTGCATGGATAACTAACGAACATGAAGGATCCAGGCATAATCTGATCGCCCATCACTCAACCACAAGTTAAAATGAAGACTCAAAACACAAAACAAACGGGGGTACGACATCAAGGTCCTATCAATAGGAAGAAGTACAGGGGTTGTTCGTGGGAAAGCAGAGAAGGTAATCAACAGGCGGTAAAGGATGAAGGGAAAAAGGTGTTACCATGGTCAAGCATGTGTACACCTCACCCAAGTACAAATACGGGGAGTGATACCGTTGTTCACACAACGTGCTGAGCAAAGGATTAACGCAGGGGTTACAACTGAGTCATCAAGAGCACACATACCGAGACAAGGAAAAAGGACCAAAAGGTACACCTCTACGAGCGGCCCATGATTTCTAGGATGAGCCCGTAGCTGGGGAAATCCCATAAGAGAAGAAGCACTAGGAATAGCCACAGACAGTGGAGGAGTAACTACAAAGGCCATCATAAAAACAAGGGAGGTGAAAATAGGAATACGAGGAGAACCCAAGGCAAAAACCACCACAAACAAGCTGAGATCGTACGAATGAAGAAAAACCACAGTAAGAGAATCCCCTAGGGGAAAGAACCTTTGATAAGCTCTCGGAGGATTACTAGGATGGAGCAAGCAGCCATAAAATCTAGGGGTACCTTTCATACGTAGGTCGAACCAAAGGGAAAAGTGATCATCACCAGGTGGGAGAAATAAATCAACACCAAATGCAAAGGTAAAGCCTGGAAGGAACTGATTCAGGAAGCAAACTAGATAAGGGACCCAGGGGCCACACAGCCCAGAAAAACCCTCTACCGCAAAATGGTGGTGGAGGCTTGGCAAACGAATATGATAATAGGCAAGGTGAGATCTAAATGGAAAGAGGTTAGCCGAAAGGATAACAGGGACCATCAAATTTTTTTCACAGAGATCCTGAATTGCCTCAGCAACCTGGAGGCCAATACAAAATGACTAGATGAGGACCAAAGGGACCAAAAGGAGAAAATGGAATGAATGGCAGGCCAATTTCACCTATACCTGTGCTATGTCCATCACATGGACATTATGCCAGTGGAATGGAGTGGAACCCCAGCCTGTATCAGGAAGAGATGCACCGTGGTCCAGAGGGATGCGAATGAGGAAAGAAAGGATGAAGACAAACAACATCTCATCATCCTGGACTAGCGCCAGTGCAAGCACTGGTCAAGTTGTGCTGCTTAGCGTAGGAACAACCTCCTTTTTATGATTATGTCCTTTATATATATTCTTTTGTTTATCTTTTCAAAACTAGATATCGTAGGATTGGGTCGGTTTCCCAAGGTGGTGACCCAACCATACCCCCTGCTATATTAGAAAGCGCAACTCTGGAATCCCTAATCTGGTTTCCATTTTGGGAGATCAAGGGATTCCCCCTCTTTTTGTATCATAACCTCTTTCAGTAATACAAGAACTCACACTTACTTACAAAAAAAAAAAAGACTGTGATTTGTAACAATATACCAACAAGGAACCAATTGTACCTTTTGGGCCAAACACTAGTACTAAAAAGATTGACTCGAAACTTCTTGTACTCCAAGGAATAACATAAACCTAACTATAAATACTCAACCACTAGTCATCCTATGTACATATTTACATATATGGAGACACATAGATACCCAACCACAATGCTCATCATTTCTCTAGGAGAATAGTCTGGATACAATATGTATCAACATCAATCTTACATTCTTTTATGCACATGCCACTAAGGACTTATAATACAACAAT
>JZKD02S2146130.1:454204-465533 GCA_000966675.3 Picea glauca
AGCACTAAGCATAAGCAGATCTATCTAATCATCTCAAAAGAACTTAGCAAAAGAGGATATAAACACATTAAGACAAGCACAAAGCAAGACAACACAGTGTTTATGTGGTTCACCCCTACCCTGGTGCTACATCCACCAACTCTTCTTCTTTATTAGCATCTTCAATTGGTTACAATCATAGAGCCATCAAAACCCTTCTCCACATAGGACAGAAGATCTGCACAGCTCGCTAGATCCTTCTTCCTTGCATTACAGCACAAATCCTTCCACCATCTGTTACAACCACTTGCACTTAGCTCTAAAAGTCCCTTACAGTTATTCAAAGAGCACTTACAAGACACAATTTCACTTAGCATACATCACATAGATGTTGATAGATTCCTCTGGATATCTATTTATACATTACAAAATAGGCCTAAGCATGGGTAAACCCATGGTCCAACATCCCAATCTCGTTACATAATCCCAAAAACCCAAAAAGGACCCAAAAGTGGGCCGAGATCCCATGATCTCCTCTTCGTCTTGCCCTCCTCCTTCGACAGGCTGTCGAAGTCCAAAAATAGATCAACATGACCAAGAATTTCCCAAAACTTGGTCAAGGGCCAACAGGCCCCCAACACTCACTTGTGACTCGTACCGAGTCACTCTGGTCAAACTAGTTCTACCTCAAATGCCTCGATCTTCACTCGAGCTACTTTGACCTGCTATTGTGTTACGACCTCTTGCTCAGTGAACTCCTGGATCACTGTGTTGTTCACTAACACTTCTAGGCATTGTTATGCTACGATGACAACCTGCTATAGCTCTTCTCCTTGGCTTTCAACCTCTATGAACAGTTGGCATGCCTTCTCTTGCACTAGTTGGAGCCATTGAGTTACTTCCATAACCTTTCTTTGAATCATATGGATCTACTGTTGGGTAGTGCATTACTCTTGAGACCTCTTCATTCATTCCACGGGCGACAGGGCCTTCAGTTGCGCCTGTAGCATGTTTGCGGTCTGCTTCAATTCTTGGAGCTGCGACTCTAATGCATGTAACTCTGGATTCTCGGTGAGGTTCTCATATGTTTGGGTGCTATAGTTACTCAGCTTCTTTCATTCCAGGGAAAGATATTTTAGTCTGTCGACTGCATTGCAGGCAGTTGTTTCTCTTTGGTCCCTTATCTCTTGTGGAGTTTCAGGTATTGGGCAGAGTTCTAGGTCTGCGATGCATTGTTGTAGCTTCTGGATTACTTTTTCAAGTTACACCACCTGATGTGGAACTCTCTCTTTGATCATTACTTCGACGTCTATCATAGAGCAGAGTGCTCTGTTAACCATTTCCTTTACTTTGAGTTTCTCTGCGAGCAACTGTTCCTTGATTTGTTGTAGCTATGTTTTTTTTCATCCCACTTTGCTTGGACTGCAAGCTTTTCCCGTTTTGTTGTACTGCATTATTCTAGAAGGACTCCCTGCACTTGTGTCAAAGCCTGGGTAGCTTGTGCTCTTTCTTCATGTTCTCATCGAAGGCCAGCTTCGACTGTATCAACAATCCGATGGAGTTGAGATGGCTCATCTCCCAGTTCTGGTGTTCATACTGACAGAGGCACAGTGGATACTGCACGGCTAGACTGTAGTGCCTATTGCACCCCTTGGAGCTCAACCTCAATATGATTGTACATCTCCTCCTGCTTATCCTCTTGCTTCTCTGCTATCTCCAGCGAATCATCATTCAGGGTTGCTATGATGAAATTGAAGTCATCTGGAGTGAGGACAGTCTGGAACTTGGTCTTGGTTGCTTTCACTTTCTTCTGGAGGGAAGGTTTTGGAGGGGAAATCTTCCTTTTCTTCGAGGGGTCCTCTTCATCTCTGGGTGGTGTGACCTCGCCTTTATTTTTCTCATCTTCCATGCCATCGATCTCCTCTCCATCACCTCCTTGATCTGGTGATCCGGAAGCAGTTTTCACGGATGTGTTTTCTAAATCCTGAACTTCTTCAGGCTTCTTTGTCTTACTAGGTCTGGGTGTATCATGTGCAGTTTCTGGATTGTTGACATCAGACATCTCCACAAGGTTTGCTGGAATAAGGAGGTCTGTTGACCATTCCTTGGTGATCTCTTCCAATTATTCCTTTGTTATCTTGTATTAAGACTGACACTGTTGCTTATGGCCATCTGTGCGTGCTGTGATGTAAATAAAATGTCGATCAGCGCTGAATTTCATCAAAGGTCAAAACCTGTGGAGGGTATTCGGGGTCATATGAGGCTCATAATGGATGGATACCTTCAACTGGTTTTAATATGTATGGAACATGGAATTTGACTTCCATTTCTTATTCATGTCACTGGAATACCACAGTGTGTTGAACTTCGCGGCCAGGGGTTCAAAGAGCTCAATATTCAGGAAGGTCACGCCTTCCAACATCTCCCAGGCAATGAAAGTGATCATGATCAATAGCCAACTGAAATGAAATTTGTATCCTTGGTCCTGTGCGTCTCTGCAGTTGAGTTCTAATTGGTTTACTAGGTATTGTGCCCAATTCATTTGCAGGCCCTCTACGCACTTCCCTGCGAGGTCGACTACAAATCTAGTGACTTGGGTGGGTCAGTTCTTTCATACTAACTTTCCTGCAATCAATTGACAAGAAAGGCAAACTGTGTCGCTCTAGATAGAGGCTACCTTGTAGCCTTGTGTGCCCTTCTCGACATCGTCGTAAGTGTCCTTTATCCTCTGGGCGAGAGCGTGATCCGCGATCTTTCTAGGGTATAAATTGTATGGGTCAGGGCCTTGCATACTCATCCCTGTGTGTTATCGGACTAATCGGTAGGTGCGGACACTAACAGATCTCCCTAGATCCAGCTAGATCTAGAACAAAACAGGACAGGACATGACTCTTTCCCTAAGTTTTGACCATTGAATTAGCTAGTAGGAAGGAACAAGTAACATACCTTTATATTGNCGAAGTGCGGGATCTTCATGACATTGAGCAGTCTGGACTGTGTGAGGTTATGGGTCCATGACTGAGGGACGGTCTTCGAATTCTTTCCTTTTGTTCTGGTCAGGTACTTATGCGAGGTGAACATGCTATAGACCTTCTTGTCACCAAGGTTGAAGTCGTTAAAATTCAACACTACAATCTTATTTTGGTCTGTGCGAATTGTGTGTATCCCTATCGGGAGGTACGTAGTGACTAAGGCGTACTCAAAATATCTGGGCACATTGTCTCGGTTTATCGCGCCACTCAGAGGTGGTAGATATGCGGGTAATATACTCAGGATCAATTTAGCATTCGCGAGATCATCCCTGTGATTAGTTCGCTTTTCATCTACTGGATGGGATGGTCCAGCTCGAGCAGTGGACAGAGAGGCCAACAATCCTCTCATCGACGATGCTTGTATGCTTGTAGACAATCCTCTCTCCGACATGACTCTTTCAGTCATCAAGTCGAGGAGTACATTTTTCACTGATTCTTCAACTGTGGTGAGCTCTTCTGACACATTGTTGTACAACTGAGAGGGGGGGGGGTGAATTAGTTGTCACCATGCTTAAACAATTATGATTATTTTAAACTCTTTACAAAGTACTCAATGACAATCATGATAATGCAGGGAAATAAGTAATAGCACATTCAGCATCAATCACACATATGAGATAAACAGAGACAGATATTTCCCGAGGAAACCCATAGAGGGTAAAAACCTCTTCTTCTTTATATGATAAGTAATCTTTACATTCTTTACATTATCATACATATGAGCACCAAATCATAATGAGCCTGCAACCTCTGTTTTGCAATTTGCTACTTGCTGAGAGCACCAACTCTCTTGTTTCTCTAGCACCAACTAGAAGGAAGCACCAACTCCCTGTGTTTCTCTAGCACCAACTAGAAGGGAGAACCAACTCCCCAAGTGTTCCAGCACCAACTGGATGGAAGCACCAACTTCTGATCATATAGGCACCAACCTGTAAAACAGAGAACAAGAGTTCTCCCTTGCACCACCTTGCCACCCTGGTTTCTCTGGTTGCAACCAGCTGGAAGCTACAACTCCCTGTGTTCAAGCACCCACTTGAACCTCCGAGGACAACAATCCTCCCTAGCACCTCCCTTCCACCCTTAGTATAATTATTTTCTAATGAAACTTATGACACTGATACAATATTTATCATTGGCTTACCAGACTTGTCATTGTTCTACTATGCCGCTCTGCTCTCCTGTATCATTGTTTCTCTGTATGCATCTTCTTCAGATTTTTTATCTTCTATTTTTCTCTACAAGAGCACCTCATCCTTCCCTTTAGTGTCTCAATTTCTTTCTCCACACATCCCTTGTGATTTCTATGCTTCTACCTTTTATGCTCTATGCGCCATGTCCATGTGATGCTCTATTCCTCTTCACTGTATTTCAGCTATTGTACCCTCCTCCTTTTACACTCCTAAATCCCTCTCAACCACAAAAACACCCATCTCTTCTCTGTTCTACATACTTATAGTCTCTATGCCCCTTGTGCATGTTGTCCCGCCATGCTTCTGCATTCTCTCTGTCATGTTGAGTACTCTACCTGTTCATCATGGCAAATCTTTAGCTTCTTTGGCAGTTCGATCCATCTGTCCATCGTCACTGGGTGTTAAGCTGAGATTCCTTAGCTTCTCTGGCAGTTGAGACTCTTTATCTTCTTTATCAAAGTCAAGCTAATCCTCTCTATTGCAGTTACAGGCTTCAACCCTCTTCCATCTGTCAACCACCTCTAAGAATAATCCTACTTCCATTGGAAGATGCCTCGAGCCTCTTAATNTTCTTTCCTTTTGTTCTGGTCAGGTACTTATGCGAGGTGAACATGCTATAGACCTTCTTGTCACCAAGGTTGAAGTCGTTAAAATTCAACACTACAATCTTATTTTGGTCTGTGCCAATTGTGTGTATCCCTATTGGGAGGTACGCAGTGACTAAGGCGTACTCAAAATCTCTGGGCACATTGTCTCGGTTTATCGCGCCACTCAGAGGTGGTAGATATGCGGGTAATATACTCAGGATCAATTTAGCATTCGTGGGATCATCCCTGTGATTAGTTCGCTTTTCATCTACTAGCTGGGATGGTCCAGCTCGAGCAGTGGACAGAGAGGCCAACAGTCCTCTCATCGACGATGCTTGTATGCTTGTAGACAATCCTCTCTCCGACATGACTCTTTCAGTCATCAAGTCGAGGAGTACATTTTTCACTGATTCTTCAACTGTGGTGAGGTCTTCTGACACACTGTTGTACAACTGAGAGGGGGGGGTTTGAATTAGTTGTCACCATGCTTAAACAATTATGCTTATTTTAAACTCTTTACAAAGTACTCAATGATAATCACGATAATGCAGGGAAATAAGTAATAGCACATTCAGCATCAATCACACATATGAGATAAACAGAGACAGATATTTCCCGAGGAAACCCATAGAGGGTAAAAACCTCTTCTTATTTATATGATAAGTAATCTTTACATTCTTTACATTATCATACATATGAGCACCAAATCATAATGAGCCTGCAACCTCTGTTTTGCAAGTTGCTACTTGCTGAGAGAACCAACTCTCTTGTTTCTCTAGCACCAACTAGAAGGAAGCACCAACTCCCTGTGTTTCTCTAGCACCAACTAGAAGGGAGAACCAACTCCCCAAGTATTCTAGCACCAACTGGATGGAAGCACCAACTTCTGATCATATAGGCACCAACCTGTAAAACAGAGAACAAGAGTTCTCCCTTGCACCACCCTGCCACCCTGGTTTCTCTGGTTGCAACCAGATGGAAGCTACAACTCCCTGTGTTCAAGCACCCACTTGAACCTCTGAGGACAACAATCCTCCCTAGCACCTCCCTTCCACCCTTAGTATAAATATTTTCTAATGAAACTTATGACACTGATACAATATTTATCATTGGCTTACCAGACTTGTCATTGTTCTACTATGCCGCTCTGCTCTCCTGTATCATTGTTTCTCTGTATGCATCTTCTTCAGATTTTTTATCTTCTATTTTTCTCTACAAGAGCACCTCATCCTTCCCTTTAGTGTCTCAATTTCTTTCTCCACACATCCCTTGTGATTTCTATGCNAGAGAACAAGAGTTCTCCCTTGCACCACCCTGCCACCCTGGTTTCTCTGGTTGCAACCAGATGGAAGCTACAACTCCCTGTGTTCAAGCACCCACTTGAACCTCTGAGGACAACAATCCTCCCTAGCACCTCCCTTCCACCCTTAGTATAAATATTTTGTAATGAAACTTATGACACTGATACAATATTTATCATTGGCTTACCAGACTTGTCATTGTTCTACTATGCCGCTCTGCTCTCCTGTATCATTGTTTCTCTGTATGCATCTTCTTCAGATTTTTTATCTTCTATTTTTCTCTACAAGAGCACCTCATCCTTCCCTTTAGTGTCTCAATTTCTTTCTCCACACATCCCTTGTGATTTCTATGCCTATACCTTTTATGCTTTATGCACCATGTCCATGTGATGCTCCATTCCTCTTCACTGTATTTCAGCTATTGTACCCTCCTCCTTCTACACTCCTAAATCCCTCTCAACCACAAAAACACCCATCTCTTCTCTATTCTACATACTTATAGTCTCTATGCCCCTTGTGCATGTTGTCCCACCATGCTTCTGCATTCTCTCTGTCATGTTGAGTACTCTACCTGTTCATCATGGCAACTCTTTAGCTTCTTTGGCAGTTCGATCCATCTGTCCATCGTCACTGGGTGTTAAGATGAGATTCCTTAGCTTCTCTGGCAGTTGAGACTCTTCATCTTCTTTATCAAAGTCAAGCTAATCCTCTATGTTGCAGTTACAGGCTTCAACCCTCTTCCATCTGTCAACCACCTCTAAGAATAATCCTACTTCCATTGGAAGATGCCTCGAGCCTCTTAATCTTCTCTGGAAATCACACTGAAGCCTATTTGATTCCTCTAGCAGAAGCCATCAGTCATTTCTAGAAGTTACACTGTGAAGTGCAACAGTAGCCCTTCGATCTTATTCAAATTCATTTGCACCGTTGAATTAAATTCATTGAATCTTGCGTTCATTTCTCCATTTTGCACTTCAGCATTTCGACAATCCTTTTGTGTGGCATATCGACTCTCCAAGTCACGATCTCTGAACCTCCGAAAAAGGGGCTTGCTGCTTAAAGCTTTTTTCTACCGCTCTTCGACCATGTGACTACAAGAGGTGACCAAGCGCTTATCCATATAGTTCTTTCGTGATTTCACTTTTTGGCACTTCAGTGTTCCTGTGGTGATGAGTTCTTGATGCTCCATGTCATGAGCACCAAGACTCTGAGATGGAGCTTAACACTGCTAGCTTCTTCCCTTCACGTGACCACTGGCTGTGACCACAGGTTGCACCAAAAGGTGCTTTGTATTTCGTGAATTTATAAACTTCATCGAGCCTGATCAATGGTCGAGATCTCCGATTATCCGATGGTCCAAATCTCATCGCGATCTCGCATATTGCGATTCCTTTGATGAAGGGTCTTGATTCTCCAAATCGCGATCGCTGAGACTCCGAGATGGAGCTTAACACTGCTAGCTCCTTCCTCTATCTTCTGTAGATGTAACCACTGGCTGTGACCACAGCCTTATACGAAAATGCATTTCTTACTTTCACATCTTGGCCATTCTGTGATGAGTTCTCTTGACTCTCCATGTCACGAACTCTGAAATAGGGCCTGGCTTCTTTAGCTCTCGACAATGTGACCACGAGATATGACCACTCGCCAATCAAATGAGCACTTTGATCCTTTGACTTTCCAATGAGCGAAACAATGATCCTTCGCCATGTGTCCTCTAGATCCAACGGTCCACGACTGTCCTCGATGAATGACCAAGATTCCTTCATAGTTTTGGAGAGTTGGATGACTCTTGGTCTTATCCGCCTTGTAGCTTCACCATATCTAACGGCTATTGGTCCTTTGTAATTACTCCAGATTTGATGGCCTAGATCTTATCATGATTTCGCCACTTCATGAGCCTTCTTCATGCTTGATCAATGGTCCACAATCCTTGGTGATCTGATGGTCCTGATCTTTTCGTGATTTCGCATATCACGAGTTTGAACCTCTTTCCTTTGGATTTCCCAATCTGCGAAACTCCAAAACAAAACCTTTGTTGTTCACCACGTGTCCTTCTTGATGTCATTCACCACATGTCCTTCTTGAATCAACTGTCAACATTGTTATCGCGATTTCGCATATTGCGAGTTTGAACCTCTTTCCTTTGGATTTCCCGATCTGCAAAACTCTGAAAACCTTTGTCGTGCTTTGACTATTTTCCTCCTTCAGAGGTTAGACTGCTGATCTTGCCATTCGATCATTGCTTTTCTTCCTTGCCTTCCTGTCTACTATTCTTCCTTGCCTGCCTGTCTGCTGATCTTCCTTGCCTGCCTGTTTGTCATTGTTGCTATTGTTCTTGCCATCAATGACAAACACGCTTTTCGTGTAAACATGCCAACAATCTCCCTCTTTTGCATTGATGGCAATCTTGAACGGCTGCTCTAATCTGTTTGGACCTCCAACTGTAGCATCCGGTCCGGACCACTCCTTTTCTCCCTCTTTGACATCAATTTCAAAGAAAAAACGCTCCGCCTAAGCTGTTGCAGTATGTTTAGGAGGTATCATATGTTCAACCAATACAAATTCCCCCTAACATGATGGAATTTCTTTGATGTGAGATGGGATGACACCCAGCTTCTATCGGAGATATTCAAATGGTGTCTTAGCTAAGGGTTTAGTAAAGATGTCTGCAATTTGTTATGTGGTTGGAATGTAATGGACCTTAACAACCTGATTGGTGACCTGCTCTCTCAGAAAATGGTATTTTATGGGAATATGCTTGGTGTTGGAGTGGAGTACAGGATTCTTAGACACATTGATAGCACTAGTGTTATCACAGTGAATTGGGATCAGTGCTGCGTATTTTACCTCCAAGTCTGCAAGTGTTTGGATCATCCATAATACCTGAGTGCAACAGGTAGCAACAACAATGTACTATGCCTCTGTAGTCGATAAAGAAATGGAACTTTACTTTTTACTAAGACATGCTACTAACAAGTCACCCAGGAAGAATGCTCCTCCATTGGTGCTTTTCCTCTCATCAACATAGTTTGCCCAATCTGCATCTGAATAAGCAATTAACTGGAAATTCTGATTTCTGGGATACTACAGACCATAAGTCATTGTTTCTTTCAAATACCTGAATATCCTTTTGATAGCTAGCAAATGACTCTGTTTAGGTGTAGACTGATATCTTCCTANGTGATTTCACTTTTTGGCACTTCAGTGTTCCTGTGGTGATGAGTTCTTGATGCTCCATGTCATGAGCACCAAGACTCTGAGATGGAGCTTAACACTGCTAGCTTCTTCCCTTCACATGACCACTAGCTGTGACCACAGGCTGCACCAAAAGGTGCTTTGTATTTCGTGAATTTATAAACTTCATCGAGCCTGATCAATGGTCAAGATCTCCGATGATCCGATGGTCCAGATCTCATCGCGATCTCACATATTGCGATTCCTTTGATGAAGGGTCTTGATTCTCCAAATCGCGATCGCTGAGACTCCGAGATGGAGCTTAACACCGCTAGCTCCTTCCTCTATCTTCTGTAGATGTAACCATTGGCTGTGACCACAGCCTTATACGAAAATGCATTTCTTACTTTCACATCTTGGCCATTCTGTGATGAGTACTCTTGACTCTCCATGTCACGAACTCTGAAATAGGGCCTGGCTTCTTTAGCTCTCGACAATGTGACCACGAGATATGACCACTCGCCAATCAAATGAGCACTTTGATCCTTTGACTTTCCAATGAGCAAAACAATGATCTTTCGCCATGTGTCCTCTATATCCAACGGTCCATGACTATCCTCGATGAATGACCAAGATTCCTTCATAGTTTTGGAGAGTTGGATGACTCTTGGTCTTATCCGCCTTGCAGCTTCACCATATCTAACGGCTATTGGTCCTTTGTAATTACTCCAGATTTGATGGCCTAGATCTTATCATGATTTCGCCACTTCATGAGCCTTCTTCATGCTTGATCAATGGTCCACAATCCTTGGTGATCTGATGGTCCTGATCTTTTCGTGATTTCGCATATCGCGAGTTTGAACCTCTTTCCTTTGGATTTCCCAATCTGCGAAACTCCAAAACAAAACCTTTGTTGTTCACCACGTGTCCTTCTTGATGTCATTCACCACATGTCCTTCTTGAATCAACTGTCAACATTGTTATTGCGATTTCGCATATTGTGAGTTTGAACCTCTTTCCTTTGGATTTCCCAATCTGCAAAACTCTGAAAACCTTTGTCGTGCTTTGACTATTTTCCTCCTTCAGAGGTTAGACTGCTGATCTTTCCATTCGATCATTGCTTTTCTTCCTTGCCTGCCTGTCTACTATTCTTCCTTGCCTGCCCGTCTGCTGATCTTCCTTGCCTGCCTGTTTGTCATTGTTGCTATTGTTCTTTCCATCAATGACAAACACGCTCTTCTTGTAAACATGCCAACAATCTCCCTCTTTTGCATTGATGGCAATCTTGAACGATTGCTCTAATCTGTTTGGACCTCCAACTGTAGCATCCGGTACGGACCACTCCTTTTCTCCCTCTTTGACATCAATGTCAAAGAAAAAATGCTCCCCCTAAGCTGTTGCAGTATGTTTAGGAGGTATCAGATGTTCAACCAATACAAATTCCCCCTAACATGATGGACTTTCTTTGATGTGAGATGGGATGACACCCAGCTTCTATCGGAGATATTCAAATGGTGTCTTGGCTAAGGGTTTAGTAAAGATGTCTGCAATTTGTTATGTGGTTGGAATGTAATGGACCTTAACAACCTGATTGGTGACCTGCTCTCTCAGAAAATGGTATTTTATGGGAATATGCTTGGTGTTGGAGTGGAGTACAGGATTCTTAGACACATTGATGGCACTAGTGTTATCACAGTGAATTGGGATCAGTGCTACGTATTTTACCTCCAAGTCTGCAAGTGTCTGGATCATCCATAATACCTGAGTGCAACAGGTAGCAACAACAATGTACTATGCCTCTGTAGTCGATAAAGAAATGAAACTTTTATTTTTACTAAGCCATGCTACTAACAAGTCACCCAGGAAGAATGCTCCTCCATTGGTGCTTTTCCTCTCATCAACATAGTTTGCCCAATCTGCATCTGAATAAGCAATTAACTGAAAATTGTGATTTCTGGGATACTACAGACCATAAGTCATTGTTTCTTTCAAATACCTGAATATCCTTTTGATAGCTAGCAAATGACTCTGTTTAGGTGTAGACTGATATCTTCCTACCATTC
>JZKD02S2146142.1:0-13389 GCA_000966675.3 Picea glauca
ATTGTTAGCTTTATGGTGCATCTTGTATTTTGAAAATGTATTGAAGGTTACAAGATTAATGTTGGCAAGTGATTCAAAGTTCATTATTGACTGGTTCAATAATGATAATAATTTACAGGTACTCGCTTTGTAGCCATGGATGGAAAAAATCATAAGACTGTGTGGAAGTTTTATTCAACTAAAATCACATCACATTTACAGAACATATAACAAGGTTGCAGATCAGATGTCCAAGGAAGCACTACARYTGGATGAGGAAGGTGTKTTTTTAACAAAAATCACAGATAGTCTTCSAGGGAACTATGAAAAMGTGTCTACAAGATAAAGAATACCAGTACAAAGGAAAATGACAGGCTGGATATTCACTGTAATAGACTAGTTAATGTTTCTTTTGTGTTTTGATAATTTTGTAAACAAGGTACTAACATTAAGGTAATTGCTGTTGTATTTGGTTTTAGAAAGGTTTTGGTGAAGGTTAAATGATGAGAACAATCATGAACTGAAGACAAACTAATTTAAGTTGTAATGTCCTCTTGGGAAAAAAATTCTTATATTAACTAATAGAAGATATTTTTCTTTCTGAAAAAAAAAAAATATTATAAATTTTTACTTCTAATGATATGGGCCTAAGTTGAACATGGCAATGTCGTGGGAATGCCAACGGCTTGGCCATAGGGTTGGGCCCCTGCGGCCAAGTCACAATCCACTGGATTGTTACTTGGCCGTGAGGGCCTAGCCCTGTGGCCAAGCAGTTGGCGTGCCTACGACATTGACCTGTTCGACCACCTAATTAACTAAATTTTAATTTAAAAAAATAAATTAAATTTATGAGAAAATAAAAACTAAAACTAAAACTAAAACTAAAACTAAAATTAAAAATTAAAATTAAAAATTAAAATTAAAATTAAAATACAACTAAAACTAAAACTAAAATTAAAACTAAAAGCTAAAACTAAAACTAAAACTAAAACTAAAATACAAATACAAATTTAAAATTTAAAACTAAAACTAAAACTTGGAGAAATACCTGAAACTAACCGACCACTCGCCAACACGAACTTTGCACCACCCCTACATCCGCCAACATGACCTATGCGCCCAAATGCTCAGAGACCTCTGTGCCTAAACGCTCAGAGACCTCTGCGCCCAAACACTCACAGACCTCTGCGCCCAAACGCTCACAAACTCACAAATGCTCACGACCTCTGCGCCCACACTCACAAACGCTCACAGATGCACACAAATGCCAACAAAATTAGAAAAACATTCCAATATCGACATGTGGTTGATATATAAATATTCTTTCGGCTGAAAGATATTTTGGACATTCTTTTGGATGAAAAAATGTTCGAATATCTTTCGGCCGAAAACATATTGCTGGATGGAAAAAATCCGTCCAACTAAATTTTTACACGCAAATCGAGGGTGTCATCACTGTACCATTCAATTTGACATTCCACTTTTCGGTCGAAAAAAAAATATCTTTCGACCAAAAAATAATATTAGTTCGGCCAAAAACACGTTTTTCGAAATTTTGGAGATCTAATTGTCATGAAAGTGTTACCCACCTTCGTGATTTCACCTAGAGTTAAGCCTAAAAAGAGTTCTTTATGACTGAGAAAGTATACTAAGTTATCACCTAGGTATTGTGTCCCATTCGAGATACTTGCTCAAATAGTACCTATAGTTTATCAACTTGCACTTCCATCCACGGTTAAAGTACATGACAAGTTTAATGTTTCATTACTGAAAAAGTATATACATGACCCTACTCACATTGTTGATTGGAAAATGATATAGGTGGAACCCATGGGCGAGTTCCCAGTAGATTCAGATTGTATTCTTGACAAGAGGGAACTTATAATCCAAAATCGAGACATAGGACATGTAAAGGTGCAATGAAATCACCTTAGTCCAGAAGAGGCTACTTGGGAAATGGAAAGTAATATGCGAGAAGCACATCCATTTCTGTTCCATAATGGTATTCATGGAAACTAGTTATCACCGAGGACGGTCATAAGTTCTAAGGGGGTGTGTATGTGATACCCCACAAATTGGATTTTTGATTATTATTTCTATTATTGTTTATATTTTATGATTTTAATTATTTTTCCCAAAATACAATTTGGTCGATTGACCAAAATTGAATTGTAAAACCTTATTATTTTATGAAAATAAACACATGTGGAAAAATGGGCACATGTTGAAGCAATTGTTAAAGAGGGAGTTATGAATCCAAAGGGGTTTCCCAAGTGGTAGCAATCTAGGACAAGTTGTGGAGTTAACTCAACTTCAAAAAGGCATATTCTAGATTTATAGGAGACTCTATGAACATGTATAAAATTGAATCTGATAGGTGGTCAGTGAGCATGAGGCTCAAGACAAGTGTCACAAGTCTTAGGAAAAATAAAATAAGTCATGACAAGGGAATGGGACGCCATTCCTAAGAGGAAAATTTGATATCTTGAGAAAGGATACGTACAAAATCACTTGGCATGGTGAATTTTCAAATATTACACACAACAACTAGATCTCAGAATTCTGCAAGAGGCTACATACGCAGACCCTTGGATTCTAAACTCAACTCGAGGGTGAAAAAGGTGATAGAGACTCTAGTATAACGTTGGGAGGAATAAGGTCTTCAACGTGTGGTTTCCCGAAAGTTCCATGTTTTATTCTTGTTATGAATATGTTGATTTAAATATTACTATGTTTTTATTGTACATTATTGTGGCTAAATTCTCTGGTCTAAATAACTGGTAACAATATTAGAATTTAATACTTGTTATACGAGATATTGATGCATATCATAATTTTAGGTAGAAAAATTGTGAAATAAAGTTAATAGTTATTTTGATCCTAGATCTATGAACATAATAATACTACCAGTAATCAAACAATGAAACTCGCAGGTAAAATCCTAGTTAATAAACCATAGTTTTATTCGGATAAGAAACTTATATGGAAGAGAAAAAAGTTTCAACAAATACAATGAATATAAATAAAGGGAATCATTACAGGGTCATTGAAATTCATCGATATAGATTAGGAATCAATACATATTAACCAAGGCCCAATGTATATAAGTGGAAAAGGAATTATTACATATTAAAATAGTGTTCTGCAAGATACACTATGCACATATTCAAAAGGAATCGTCACAGAGTTTAACAAAATATATTATAAATATATTCGAAAGGAATCTTTATAGAGTTTAACAAAATACATTATGCATATATTCAAAAGTAAATCATTACAATGTATAGAATCTAATGAGTAATGACCGTTTATTTCCAACAAGGGAAATAACAATAAAGACGCCAGGGATATAAATAATGATTGTATATAAATGAAAAGAAATCAATAATCATAGTATTAAAAAATCATGAAATGCGTAAGCATCAGTTATGAGTTATGGATTCCCATGAATGATTCTACAAATTATTCGGTCAACTAGCTATAATAATAGAACAATCCTAAGTTGCAGTGCTAAACTCGAAGGTAGTTAAGGAATGAAACCCGGATACCTTTCTAAGAAATGGTATTCTTGAATCTCCATGGTACGAATCTCCTTAGTGCTTGTATAGCAACAACAAACAAGTTAGGCTGTGGTATGAAGTTAATTAGGCAACATAAGTATATACACAATTAAAAGACTAACTTACCATGGATATACCAAATGTCCTTGTATCTTCGTTTGTCGCTTGAACTGCACTCGAATGTACATGCTTATTGAATGGTTGATGGGTACCCTAAAAAGTAATACGCATGGCCCATCATTAGTCAATTACCGAAGAATAAGTGTATCAAGGTTTACGAAAATATTACAGAATATAAACTAGAGAACAACTACGACTCTGTGCAAAACCCAATATTCTTTTTAAAATGAGTCCTAACTAGGTTCAAGTCAAATAAATGATTTGAACAGGTTCTTTGGACCAAAAAATTTCATAGAATAACGGGGCTCATATGATAAGTCCCTGATTCGAGGGGAAAAACCCTTCGTACCATAATCTAACCAGAAGCAAAAGATTACCGCGAGCAAAATACAACACTAAAGATTATATAATAGACATACAAAGAAACAAGAAGTTTGCTATGGAAAATGTCATAGAGGCATTTAGATAGAGCCAAATAAATAACAGTTAACCACCACTGCGAACCAATGGTTTAGATATTAAATATTTAAGGAGAATAAAAACAAGTAAAGATGTTGTTAACAAGCTCTTACCAGCTTAGGGATGATGCAACCAATTGAAATCCAACGATGATATGGACGCCTAGCACTCACGTAATAATTCCACTAGAAAACGAAGTGAGGTTCTAGAACATAAAATTCCATAATGCAACTAATGGAACTCTAAAGAGGACATGAGAGAGTTTTTTTTAAACCTTAAAAACTCTCAGATTAAAATGCAGAGCAGAGAAAAAAAAAATGAAAAGTATGAAAAACCCACTTTTCATAGTTTGGGATAAAAATTTTGCCTAATGGACTAATACAACAGTGGATTGAGTTGGTTTTGGTAGTTTTTTCTAGGGATTCTTGCGGTTTTCATCGTTATGTTGACCGTTCGTAACTCCTGACATGTATTTTTTCTACCCAGAATATAGGATAGGTATCCATTACATCATGCACACTTGCATCATCCTATAATTGTCACTCATATGCCTTAGGTACGAACCCATTTTTTAGCGACACAGAACTTTCTATCTGCTACTAGACGTGTCGTTATCAAATGGTAGAGACTTACCAAACATGGGTACCCTAGTTAGATCCTCTGCTTCATTCGGTGCCCATGCAGATATTTTTTTGGTAGGACTGGGAGTCCCTTATAGCCAATACATGATTTTATGTTGAACCTCATTTCTCAGTCATAAACATGCTGGCCTATACCTAGAGGATTCCCAGGTGTGTTTGATTTAATCTCTTTTCCGACTCGTTTTCAAAAAGCGAAAATATTGTTGAGTGAACTTGTCTCTTTCACACTCTTAAATTGGATTAGAAAGGACGTCTATTTGGTACAATTTTATCCCTTTTTCAAACCAAGTAGACTAAGATTACGAAAAATGACATTTTTTGGGGTTAATTTGTGATTGCATCTCATTCCCTTTCTTGCAATATTGAGCCTATTGTCGGTTCTTGCTTTGCGTTATAAACTGTTTGCCTCAACAATTTTATATCCTCAACCAAGTAGACCCTTGTTTATATCCTTCACAACTTGACACCCTATACCAAGGATGGAACATTTCCTAGAGTATCCATCTCCCACATGCACCTCCTTGAATTGAGAATAGGTATGTTCCACTGTTGGAACTAGTTTTTCTTACTTACGACACTCGTTCCCTCCTCTTTATCATAGCATTAATTTGACTATGAAAAAAAAAAAAAGACGGATGAGAAGGGAGTATTATATTATATTGGCAACAATTGTGTCCCCTTTGAACATAGCACAAAAATTTTGAGTCCACTTGTCATCATAATTTTGAGTTTATATGGCCTTAGGAAGCTGATCTAGTTACAGAGAGTTTTCTCACCCGACTGGTTACTCTTCCAGTCCCTATGGAGAATTTAATTGATGCCTCCTACATCTCATGATTTCATCATTGAATCTATGTTGCCTGAGTCATCCATATGTCTCATGCTCTTGTTCGATGGATGTCTATCAACTTGTGTCGGCCATTCCTCAAAACTCTTGAATTTGCATGTCAACCATCCCCTCAGCTTGTCTCATAATCACATGAAGTTGTAGTCCTATTGTGCACCCTAGTACTACTTTCCTCATTGGTAGGTAACCTTGAACCCGACAGTCAAGATTTCATTATTGGTTGTTGACTCGGTGGTTTCCCTTTTGTTCGAAGGCAAGACATCTATTCACACATTGGGATTTGTGTAGTGTCTTGGATTCCATTATCCTTATTGGTGGTTTCCTCGCCTTTGTCAGCAATTTTCTTCATTGGATTCTATTCAAAGGGTCTTTTTCATGTACAGCTTGCACCTGGCACACGCAAAAGACGCACAGGGTCATTGGTTCGCGAACACGTTATTCATCCGATTTCCTCCAAATTATTAAGCTCCTACTTTGTACCTCATGTTGAATGATGAGAGATGCATTAATGCTCTCCTTTTAGTGGGTCTCCCTCCATCGAATTCATCTCATCTATTCTGGAGACGAGACCTAGAGTCCTATGAGTGCCTAGAGGCTTGCAGTCATTAGTGGTAGGTTCTCTCACCATCGACAGTTGGAAATGCATTAATGTCTCCTTGTCAATGGATTCTTCAAGTGTTCGACCCCGAATCCTTTATTCACATTTGTAAGAATGTACTCGGTGCCTTGATACCTACTTTCATCATCGGTAGGTTGTCTCGCATTTGTTAATGGTATACCTCAATGACCGATAATCAAACGAAGTCTCATTGTGTTCGACCTCAACTCCTTTATTCACATGATGTAGACTTGCACCTTTGGTGGATTGTGTAGAAGACTTGAAGACATCATTTTATAGTCGCAACTTTCCTCAGTTGTTTCTACCTTTTCATTGGACCGRTACATGTGTGACTTYAGTGATCATGGGAGATCAAATTGTACTCYATTGTATACARATATCTTCATATTGATTTTGAKACMGGTTTCACTAGGCCTTGTTYGTGACTAGGACAACCTTTGGCATGTAACCACATGTGTATTTTCCTATTCATGGMCATGGACAATTTTTTGGTATATTTTCACATGGATYTGCAGTGTGATTCAAATCARAAGCCATGTATGCAAAGTCAATACATATTGGMATGAACAACTAGTTCGTCCAGTTGGGTCTYCATTACTCCACTTCTGGCTCTTATAATGTATTTCGACCATCACAGATAYTCCTCYGACCTCACACATTAGGGGGMATTTGTTATAGCAAGATTTGCCTCACCCCATGCAATCTTGCACAAAGGGCCTTTTTCAATTTCCCTATGTAGACTTGAAGTCCCTTTTTGCAAATCCCAGAGCTAAAMACATAATTTTTCCACATATATGSGCCCTACCTATATTACAKCATGCGTATATGTAGGTTGCACCACTACATCCCACGTACATTGGGAAATATGCCCAAAATTAAAAAATGGTGTCAGRTTTCCATGGAACGTCACAAGATCAATGATCCTTGGACTTCCATATACTGGAAAGGTTCTGATTCGGCCCTTYAGTTCCACTTGAAGGCTATAAATGGTCAAAATATGAGMTATGGAAAAGAGGAGAAATAATTCAACTTTGAGAGCAAAGTTACTCTAGAGAAATTATTCACTTCACATTGAGTCTGCATCCCTTTGTCCTTTAAGTCTGAACACATTGTTCAACCCCCAAGATCTTCCCTTATTGATTGAGAAATCCATTGTCTCTCTTATATGATCTTACCTTTGGTGGAGGATTGAAGTGGTGGAGGCCCAACTGGAAGGAATTTAGTTTCTCGATTCCGAACTGTGATGGCAAGGAAGTTTGTAACTCATTCCCTTCTATTGATTATATCTTAATAGAAATACTCTTTTCTTGTCTAATCAATATCTCGCAAATATTTGAATTATTATTTCATGAGCGCATTTGTTATGAATGTTGATGGATTATGCTATTGAATGTGCTAACATTATATATTATCACCATATTCTCGCGTTGATTGGTTTTTGAGGACTAGTTGCAGGTATATTGCTTTGGGTCAAGTGCTCAACAATGGACTTCATCGAACATTTGGATGAGGTAGGCCTCTTATCTTGTCTTGTTATCATATTTTTTATATATCATACTTGATATTAGAGTTGATTTATGCAGTCATTTTCGTCTGTTGTGGTTTAACCCTAGCCATAAAGATATTTTCCTCGTAACAATCTTTAATTTGATTATGGTCTGGTTATCAAATTCCCAATCCAAGAAAATCAATGTTGGATAAGGTGTTGTGCCATCCATTATTTCTATCACTTCAAAGTCTGCGTTAGTGCACACTCCATCTAGATATACTGTCACACCCTTAAGCCTTCCAATTTCTATAACTCTGTGTTGGTTTGCTAACTTCAACTGGAAAGGTGAATATCCTAGTGTGGGATCTCCCATACATTGCCATGTCTTCTTGGGTAACACATTTACCTCAGAGCCTAAATCTAGTATAATATCCCCCATATTGAAATATCCAATGTTGGCATTCAGTATGAATTCTCTTCTTGTTCTCCTTCTTGTATGTAGGTGATTGATTGTTTACTTCTCTAACTTCCCCTCTACCTCTGTGTTACATATTTCTAACATATTTTTCAAAAATTTAACAGATGATGGATCATTCAGTAGTTTAACATGGGATTGAAGAAAATTCTTTATGGTACTTACTTTCCCTATAGATTGTTCTTCACTAGTGTAGTCCATTAACGAAGGCATATCGTACATTGGAGCATTCTGAGTATGTTGCACAACTGATGTAGATGCAAAATTTTGTTTGAGGAGATCATGTCTGGACTCCTTGAATGTCTCCTTTTCTTTCCGCGCATCAAACTGCTTCCGTGGTTCGATATTCTTCTTCACCCATTGGTGTGGTGTTGGATCCTGTCTTACTACGTCATATCTTATCTTAGCTCCTCCACACATGACTATGTTGGTATTTCTTCCATCATCCTTGGTTTCTGCCGAGATACACTAAACATTTTGATTGTTATGATTCCTATTATCCTGGATCTTCCCTAATAATGTCAGACAGTCTTCTATGTCATGGTCTGTTGCATGACAATACATACATGTCGCAGGTGGAAGTGGACATTCCCTTGCATAATGTCCCGGTTGTTGGAATTTGTGGCACACTACTGGACCTCTTCCTCCTCTACCTCATCCTCCACCTTTGTAGCTAATTCAATATCTTCATGGTGCATTGTACTAAGGCACCTGATTATACTTTGCGGGGTTATACTATGGTTGTGTGTTATTATATTGTGGTTTCACAGTCTTATATTGTTGTTGTGCATTGTTGTATGGGGGTGGTACTTGGTTAAAATGAGGTGCAGCTTGCCCTGTCATCATTTATGCCTACACCCTATAGGTGTCTGAAGTTATTTCCCTCATCAGGTCCATTTTCCTATAGTCTTTATCATCATGGCCCACTGACTTGCAAAAATCGCAATATGATCTCTTGGGTATTGTTTGGTACTTATGCATCATGGGACAATGATATGGATCATGCCCATGTGTCTTAAATATCTTGCATCATGGCCCTCCTGTTGGAAAAGGGTTCGGTACACCCGTTTCCATGTGTTGTGTGAAAGTTGGGCATTCATTCTTGTGGTGTCCTTTTTCTTGCATGTGGTACACCAAACAAATTATCTTTTCTCTTTTCCCTTATTCTGGTTCAGCTGAAATGTGAGGTTCTTCAGATCTTCCTTCAACTCCTCTATTGTTGGATCTTTATTTTGATACTGGTTCTCTTCCATATGTAAGGCTTCCTACAGAGCCTCCGCCTGAGTTTGAAACTTTTGTTGTCTCAATGGGTATTTCAGATGTGGTAATAGTGAATTCACAAAGAGATGTATATGCTACTATCAGTCATGACATACTTCAACTTACCCTTCAACTGTTTGAACCTTTGATCAATCTCCCAAATAGACTCACATGGTTTCTGTCTAATTTCAATCATCTCATTCATGTATTGATCTTCTGAAGTAGACTTCTGAAATTCATTTATCAATAGCTTCTTGACATCTGCAATCGTCCTTGTTGTTCCTGGTGGAATGTTTACAACTAAGCCCATATACCAATCTAGTGCGTGGTCTCTTAGCATGATAGCTAAATGCGCAAGTTTTGTATCCTCATCTGTGATCTATTTTTCTTCCCAAATTTTCTTGCAGATGAACAAGTGCTTTTCAGGGTCCTTAGATGCCTCTCCCTTAAATTCTATTAACCTGATGGTGGGATCATGTCCTGTTATATTGAACTGTGTTGAACTACTACCTTTGCGTAGTGTATATATTTGACTACTACTTCCTGAAATAGCTCCTTCAGTTGGTGTTGCTTGTTTGTATGTACTTCATGCTGTCTTTCTTCCGCTAAAATGCGGTTGTCTAAATGGTGGAGTTCTTTCTGGTGATTTAGTCGCACATGGGGTTATGTGCTCCACACTAACACTAACATGGGTGGGATTTTTTCCTTATTTTCCTACCCTTGGACCGTCTATCTTCCATTCATATGTTGCATGAAGGATTTCCTCAATCTACTCCATAGCACAGAGACCCTATACCTCTTCCACATTACTTTCCAAGCCCTCTCTATCAGCTATGGCTCTCTTCTTATTATTCATCTTATATTGGTAGGGTACTCCACTGCACGTCTTTCCAACTGTTGACATTATCTTCTTTATCTAATCTTGTAAGGTCTGTCCATACAGAGCCTTTAAAACATAAATTTAAATATAGAAATTCTATCATATTTTCTTTTCATTTCACTGTTCAGCATAATAACAATGTTCAACATAATTAAAGAAAAAGAACAACATAATAATGAACAACATGTTCAGCATAATAATAATGAACAACATAACAATAATGGACAACAACACAATAATAAGGATAATGAAACGTATCTACCTCAAACTGATGCCAAAATGAAGCTTTGCCTAAACTGATTAACCTCCCAGCCAGCTAGGAACAACCTATCCGGATCCCTAGCCCCAGGATTCCTTACGGTTTCCTGGCCCCCAAGACCAAAATTCCTAGCAACAAGTGCCCCCTTTGAAAGTCTTCAATTCAGTTGTAAGCACAAAACAATTGCAGAACAAATACACAGTCCCAAACTGCCTCCTCCCTTATCCTTCCCCCTCCAACTTTTCTGACCCTCCCCTAATATGAAAAAATATTACTCCAAAAAAAAATATGCTCATTCCCAAGTCCTCTCCCTTTCCTTATCCTCTTCTCCTCCCTTACCCAAACGCCTTATCCCCCCATTAAATCTCAACCACCTTATCCCCCCCCACCCTAAATGGGTCCATGTACCAATACAATTATATTATAACATAAGTCTTAAAAAAAATCAAAATTAATAATTTATTGAACTTATATTTATTGAACTAATATTTATTAAACAAATATTTAATCATGATACTTAAATAATTAATTAGGGTTGTTACATACACCCACCCTTCAGGAAACTTCGTCACAAAGTTAAAGTAATTTATAATTTAAGGGAATGACACATGGTTCACACATTCATATCCAATAAACAACATTATTAGTAAGTAAGCCAAAGAAAACTCATACATACTAGTGTACATGTGAAAGAAATGCATGTGTAGATAGCACATACAAGTATCTCACATGTACTAATGACAATAACTATCACCTCTATAGTAATTCTTGTATGCATTCAATCCAATCAACAAGGCTATTCATTTTATAAAAGATAATAAACCAATTAAATGTTTGCGAAATCCTTTAATTACAATAATCTATCTCAACAACGTTTATTTAGACAATTGTAGTTCAGTTAAGTAATTATGAATATTCATATATACATATTTTATTTTCAAAAGGGAAAACAATAAATTCCACCATAAGGAAAATCTCCATACACTCTCAACTATTTCTATTCATCCTTCCTCTGTTGGACTATCTTGGAGCGTCAACTATATTGGCCTAACTCCAAATAGAACCTGTAAGCAGAAGTGTCACTATCTTGACCAAGCTTCCTCAGCAAGAAACTAACAATCATCATCACACGTCTAGGGGAGCATGAGCTAACACTGTCCTCCCATGACTCAAGGTTTCAGAGGATACACGGTGGGAAATGCCTCCACCCCTCCTAATAGGACTAGGGTCCACACCATTCAATGGAATATATTGTGGCACCGTGTTTCTTCAACTTCCTTGACGCATACACTATCACTCCTCCATCCTGCATTAGCATGACCCCCAACCCTTGATTCGAGGCATCCGTGCAAACTGTGAAGTCCTTTTCCATATCTGGCACTTGTATAATTGGTGCACTAGTTAGTAACCTCTTAATCTTGATGAATGCACTATCGCATTCTTCTGTCCATTCATACCTGACCCCCTTTCATTGCAAAGTGGTGATGGGTTTCACTATTTTAGATAACCCTTCCAAAAATCTCCGATAATAACCTGCTAGCCCCATGAAGCTTCTTACCTTATGATCATTTTTCGGCACTGGTCATTCCATAATGGCCTTTACCTTTTCTGGGTCCATAGATATTCCTTCACTAGAAATGATATGACCTAAATAGTGAATTTATTTATGGAAGAAGGAACACTTCAACAACTTCCCATACAATTTTTTCTCTCTAAGGCAGGACAACACCACTCATAAGTGTTCCTCATGTTCTCTTTTGTTCTTGGAATAGATGAGGATATCATCTAGAAATACTTGTACAAAATGGTCTAAGAACTTTCGGAATACACCGTTCATGAGGCTCATGAATACTGCTGCCACATTGGTCAATCTGAAAGGCACTACAACGAACTCGTAATGCCCAAACCAAGTTCAAAAGGCAATTTTAGGAACATCGCCTTCCTTAATTCTAAACTGGTGATGCCCTGATCGCAAATCAATTTTTGAGAATACTGCTGCTCCTTTCATCTGATCAAAGAGATCATCTATTCGTGGCATAAGGTACCTATTTTTCACTATAGCATGGTTCAAGTCCCTATAATCTATACATAGTCATAAGGAACCATCCTTCTTCTTCACAAAAATTATTGGTGCACCCCAAGGTGAGACACTGGGCCTTATTGGCCCTAAGTCGAGTAGATCTTTCAACTGCATATGCAACTCACAAAGTTATGGTGCTGTCATCCTATACAGAGTCTTGGAAATTGGTTTTGCACCAAGTTTTATCTCAATAGTAAAATCAAGCTCCCTTTGAGGAGGTAACCTTGGCAACTCGTTCGGAAAAACATCCTTCAACTCTGACAATACTGGGTACTAATCCAATGAGGGTCCTTTCCTTTCATTCACTTCTTCCACACCCTTGCCTCATGCACCGCTTAACCTTCATAGTTGAGATAAAGTGTAGAGACACCTTTCTCTGTACACCATGGATCTCTACTAGCCTTCCTTCTGTTGGACAAATGAGAGGGGGGGATGAATAAGTTGTTACTGTGCTTAAACAATTATGCTTCTTTTAAACTCTTTGAAGAAACACTAAGGGACAATCACAATAGTGCAGGGAAGTAAACAATAGCATATTCAGCATCAGTCACACAGATGTGATACACAGAGACAGATATTTCCTAAGGAAACCCATAAAGGGTAAACACCTCTTTTTCTTTATATGATAAGTAATAGTTACATTCTTTACATTATCATACATATGAGCACCAAATCATAATGAGGCTACAACCTCTGTTTTGCAAGATGCAACTTGCTGAGA